>ML816888.1:63744-74580 GCA_009831015.1 Picea engelmannii
TGATGCCAATGGAGTTCATTGTACCTATTATGCACATTGCAACCATCACTGAGCTCTCAGACATGGGTGAAATAAAGGAGAGATTGATGCAGTTAGTTTAGCTTGAGGAGGACCGGTTTCTTGGAGGATTCCATCAGCAGGTGCATAAATCCAAAGAGAAGGCCTAGCTTAATTAACACATTAAAACCAAGAAATTTCAAGTCAACGACTTGGTACTACTCTATGACAACAAGTATCTACATCACCCATGGAATTTTTGCATGCACTGATTAGGTCCTTATGTGATACAACAAATAATTGAGACAAATGTTGCACTATTGGGAACCTTGGATGGACAATTCCTAGACAAAAAGGTGAATGGATGTCGAATGAAACTCTATAGAGACAGTCGATTTTCGATGTAGTAATATGGGCTATGAAAAAACCACTGTATTATAAAAAGTGTACCATAGTAGCAAGAAAAACAAGAAAAACCCAATAAAAAGTAGAATAAGGAAAGAAAAGAAATAAAAAGGTAGTAATACGAGAAATAAAAAGAGTGAGTGAAATCCCAAGGTATCAAAACTTGCGCAGATGGACTGATCATCTCACACGAAGCAAACACTGCGCCAAGTTCAACGATAATATACGAATATGCCCGACTACGATGAGCAACACATTATTGCATAAGTTAGCATGGAAATATAGCTAAATATAGTCAGGCACATAAAATATAATTGGATGGCCGACATGACGGGTCATAAAAGTATCGTATATGTAGTAAATTCAAAAATCCACTGGAAATCTTGCACCAATCGACAGTACAAAAGGAGGATCATAAGGTGGATTTGGTAGTTAAGGAGAATTTAGTTTCCCTGTTACCAACTTCGACGCAAGATTGAACAAGACAATTAAAGAAAGATATGATCAGACTACTTGGAACAAACATACAAAACACCAGGAGCAAAGGAAACTCTTCGCCATTATTCCATGCAAAAAAAGAGCGAATAGAGAGAATTTCCCAAGCCAAGTTACAATGACCCTTACCTCCATAAAGAATTCATACACAAGTCCAACATAAAGAGAAAATGGCACCACTGAAAGTAAGAGGACCGTCCGCAAATAACCCAGAAATAATCAAAGCAACTAATAGATGACGAGGTAGAAGAGGTGGTCGGACTTTCGACCCTGATGCCACCTGAAGTATTTCACATAGATTATTTTCCCCCGTGAAAAGATGACACACCCTTGGTTACAATACTATCAAATGAAAAATATCCATTACCTATAGCACCAGTCCCAAAGGGTGTTAGTCAAGATAAGGACATGTTCAACAAGGTGACCAACTTTAAATTTATGGACCACGATATCAATGACAAGCAAAAATTCCCTAAGTTGGATAGGGATCAATATTTATGCACAAAGACTGGACCCGACACAGGAAAAATGCGGGTGGAAGCACATGAATGGGCGTCGGAGAAATCCAAGATACTCAAGTTGTTCAAAATTCCACATTTCGGACGAAGTACTGAAATAAATGCATGTGTCAAGGTATTTCTCAGTTGCGTCCATGGGGGAACGCTTTGGCTTAATTCCCTAGTTTCAATCGATACGACGTTAATTACACACATCATAGGGTTGAGCAAGGAAGGTGAACACCCAACATTACTATTCCTCAAAATGGGAGAGCGAGCTCTCTTTGAGGCCATAAAATATAAGTATGACACATTCAGAGGAAAACAAGGTCTAGATGTGAAGAGCATTAGTGACCAAGAGGTCATGTTTACGATGAAATTTCTATCCTGAAAAATGCAACATAAATGTTGCTGATACGAGGTACCAATGAAAGTCATATAAGACGCAGAAAAATGCAAAGAGGGTGTTCAAATGATCTGGGAAAACTTTCTTGTTAACCATTTTTTGCAGGATTGCACAAAGGCCCAGGAGAAGGGCGCATAATTTCAGTATGTGTGGCTACTAATTCTTATTGCACTAGTCGGGTGGCAGGAGCCCACCTTTTACTAGCACATGCATGTTTTAGGTCACAACCCTTTGGATGCCAGATATACAAACTTGTGGCACTCCACCATCAAGCGACGACAAACATACACCAATGCCACTCTTTACTCATACTTGCAGTTCATCACATGGGTAGTAGAGACTACATGGATCATTCCAGAGGAAGCAATCACTTCCTACAAGGATGTCGGGTGCTTCAGAGCGAGAATGCGCCATCTATATGTGAAATCCAAAAAGGATCTTGTGTGACATGAGTTACCAACCACTTACTGGTTGACAATGGAAGAGGTGCACTCCATCATCAATGACTGGGAGGATGACTGGAAGAATACACTCGACAAGCCAGGGTCCTCACAAGAGGACAAAGACCAAGGGAAAAGTGAGGAAGAGGAAGAGGATCAGAAAAACGGTGTGGAAAAGCACCCCTTCCAATTGAAATCCCCTGAAGTGGGTGTTAAAAGAAAATATTAGGAGCTAGAACAAACGAGAGGGGTGCCAGGAAATATAGTTGGGGCACGAAAGAAATCTAAAGCGCAGTGCCAGACCCCGTTTTGTATTTTGACCAATGATGAAATGGATCATATTGGGTTCTTGATCGACGATTCCATCGAGGAAATTTGGGAAGAAGCTTCAACAAAGCATGAAGACCATTAGAATAAGGTACAAGAGTAGTTGGGAGTCCTTCAATAGCTCTTAGAAACAATGTGCGTGGTAAAATACCCCAAGATAGGAGACGACCCATCCACTGATCGAAGGACAACAAGGGATAGTACATAGATGACTCCAACACAACCCTTAAGGGAGCAACGCACTGTACAACTTGAGGCAAATGCACTTGAATTTCCCATAGTTGAATTGCAGGAACATATTATGGCATTAGGCCACCTTAGTTTCGTCGTCTCCATACTACGCATCCAAAGGGTAGAGGAACTCCAAGCACAATTGGTACATAATACAAATCATCGAGGCGATGATGTACATCGAGACTTGGACAAATTGAGGGATGAAAGCGCCCAGATACTAACGTAGTATGATACGACCCTACAACAAAAGAAGGATATGGAAGGAAAAATGGAGGATATTCCGAAGACAAAAGAGGGTTCAAAAGATAGAGCAATGAAAGCCCAAAAGGAGAAGGATGACGCAGACACTATGGTGCAAAAGACATAGGCCGCTGTCCAACAATTATACAAACAAGTACCCGAAGTTCCCCTGGTTGTCGAGGCCACTATGGAGGAACAATGGTTGAATATTGGGGAAGTTATGAAGAGATCCAGAGAGCAAATTCAGGATCCACAATTGGAGAGCATGCCCGACACATCACCTGAGGTGCCCGAGGGTAGACTAAAGACGAAAACATTAACAATTTCTAGGATTAATAAATTTGAAGATGAATGTGCACAAATTTGCGAAGAAAGTGCCAAAGTATGGGAAGAAATCATGGGAGACCCAGAGATGAAGGCTGTAGAGACCAAACTGTGAGAAATGCAAGAACAAACCAATGAGGTGGAAAAAAAGGCGACAACATTGCCACCAGTCGAGTGAATGGTAGCCATTTTGCATTTTGGTGTAACAATAGGCATTTGTTGAATTAGAGAGACTTAAGGACTGACATAAGGTCCTGCAACAAAGACTTGGACCCAGACATGAAGAAGCAGTCCAAATTATTGGTGAATTAGCCGATGTACAAGGAAAGGTCAAACAAGTCGTGACTCAAATAGAGAGAAAACTTCAAGACTTGACCAAGGAGGCCATGGAGGAGATTACAACAACATATGCCACCATGGTTACAGAGGTGGAAGTGGCTAAGGTTTTCTCACAATAGTTCATTGCAGAGTGGAAGAACAAGAAACATGCCCGAGTGGCTCAGGATGAGCCACATGTGAGTGTTAGGGGCCTGTTGGACAAGTAGTTCTGGATACAATTTTGGATAAAAAACTAAGTATGAAGAAAGGGTGCAGAAGGAAGAAATCACACAGAAGGAAGAAATTGCGTAGAAGGAAGGAAGTGTGCATAAGGGTGCAAAAGGATGGATAACACAAAAGAAGGAGACAACTCACATACAAAAGGATAAAGCAAGCGAGCGAGAGAAGGAAGTGAAAAGGACAACTGTGTGACTTCCTAGAGATAGAAGAAAAACAAAAAATATGTATAAATAACGATAAGTAAAAGAAGGAAAAAAACCAGTTAATTGAAGCTGGCCATGCCATGCATTGTAATGGGATATTTTGGGATAGATAAGAATAGAACTTTAAACCCTAGATTTGGGGTATAAATATGTAATGGGTGGGGTAAAAAGAGAGGTAGAGATAAATAGAGAGAGAGAGAGCTTGTGGACTAGATAAACTGGGTAGAATCCGTAATGGTTGAGATTATGTAAGAATCATGAATATAATCAATTGATACGATGAACAAAGAAAGAGTTTGAGAGATAATATTGCATCTTGTGTTCTTTACTTGTTTATGTGCGGTTATGAATGATCTTGTTATACTTTAGAGACTAGATTTAGTGTATGGATTGGTTATGATGCAATATTCATGGATGGCTGTAATAATCAAGAGAATACATAAGATAGAATAATGAACAATGATTCACGCATCCGCCTCCCTTTCCCTTATTGCTGCAAAAACCTGGTTCTTTCAGTCCCAATAGATACCTCGGGTGAGACTTCATCTGCGCGGGCAGGTGATGCCGAAAAGGCCAGTGTCTTGAGGATTTGTTGGTCACAGTTTAACCGAACCTTGGGTCGTACAACCTGTGTGCAGACCGGTTTATCCCAACATGAGGTCATAAAAAATGATAATGAAAATGACTCTAAATATCAACTAGATCATAAAAAAACATGTGAATGTATGAATGGGACTATATTTCTGATCAATTTTTTAGTTGGATACATTCTTAGTTGTAATTAAAAAAAATGTTGCAAAGGAATATGAGTAGCTGAGTTTAGATTAACACTTCCCTAAGTTGCCTTCGTTACTGAGAATAAATCCTAATCTGTTGGTTGCACAAGCCATTTCCCAATCTGCATAACAAAAGAGAATTGTATGATTAACTATTGATAGTTTGGGAAAAAATATTCCTCTAAATGACTGACTTATTGAAATGAAATTATACTAAAAATAAAAATAAAGACCAAAGTTAAACTAATCCTAAGCAAAGAAAGCTAAGTTAATGTAAAATTAAACTATATTGGTTGTCATTAAGTTATGAAAATACCAATGAAGTCATCAAGTATTCATATTCCATCCATTCAATCAAGTATCATAGTCTTCTTCCTGAGAAAAAGTCATTATTTGTTTTCCCACAATTTTCCCTTTGACAAGAGAATTTCTGTCATTGATTGTTTATGAGATTTGGATCCCCTAGACACTTTGTCTTGTTCCTGCAACAAAAACAATCAAATTACACAAATGTAACTATAAAACTTTAATTCCATCCATGATCTAAAGTTACCCGTCCATCAACAAATCTCTGGCATGCTTAAAATATGAATAAAAATCTGGTTCAACAAATCCTCAACATCACACATCAAGGTTTGTATTTCCTCTTGTCATTAATGGTAATGATGTGAAATATCGATATGATTATCTTCAAACTCGTGAGAGACAAAAAGGAAATCACTATTGATATGGAAGCAAGCAAGATATTATGTTCAATTAATATCAGACCACAACCAAGATGGATTTATTCCCCTCATCATAAATGGAATATATAATTAGAAATCTTGATTAAATGTGGTGACTAAAACCTGATTTCTTATAAATAGTAAGTTGGGTATGATGGGAAAAATCATGAAACTGATATCACAAAATTCCCAAGAGTGTTCCAAGGAGACAAAATTTGCATTTCACTTCCCTGAGCTTACATATCAATAATATTGGTGAATGAAAAGTCGATGAGTATGCAATTGATCTCTCTAGTAGATAGGTTTTCGATTCAAAAGAATCAAGCAAATAATTCAGAAAACGAAATCAACAAGATCATGAGCAAGAAAGATCAAATAAAAGATATTCCAATTATGACCCAAACATGATTATATTTCTAGGTTATAAATAAACTTGAACAATCTCCGGTGTTATAGTTTTAGATTCATGGAATGCTGGCATATAGAGTGTAAGTCCTAATAGATTGAAGAATTACAGCCATAAGAAATTCACATCTTGAAACTTATTGTCATGGATAAGATGAAAACAAATGTTGAAAACTTGAATTTCAAATCTTAGAAGTTGCATTGACCTTTTCCATCAAAGTATTTACAACCCCCAAGCATTTGAATGATTTCAAGTTTGAGATTAGTGGCTAGTACTAAGCCATGATAAAAATCAGATCAATCAAGAATGTAACTAGAATGAGTGACTTAAAATCAACAAATCCAAAGGATGGAAAAATGTTTCTAAGAAGAATCAAGTCTAAAATCATCATTGAATTGATAGGACTAGGATTAAATCTTCACTGCCACCACTGGATTAGTTAATGAAATGATTGATCCCAAGAAATTTCTGAAAAAATATCTAAACATATAGATTTCTAGAGTAGTATTGTCCACAATGTCAAAACATGTTTCCAGGCAACCTAAAAAATATCTCTTTCTGTTGTATATAAGAAGAAAATTTGGATTAATCAATCTGCAATATTACTAGACATAGCACTGCTTAAATGACTGATCCAATAGAGAAAAAGATATGCACAACCAAAAGCCCAATAATTAACAATAAAGGTGATGAAAGCAATCAACTCAAAGAAAAATCATCCAATCTCGTTATGCTAAGAAAAGTCTATACAAAAATTCATGTTGGCCGAAAGTAATAAAAGAAAATGGTTAGTGTGCAAGTCACCATTTGGATAACCCCAAATCCAAAAAAAAATCATCCAAATAAATTGCAAGGAATTGGAGTGGCTTGAATTTCAGATGGGAAGAGATTAACACTGGAAATTTAAATTAATTGTTTATGGGACAGTAAAATCATAATCCTAAATAAATTCAACCAAGCAAAATATTGAAATCATGATTATACATATGGAGCAAATCTAAGTGTTATTTTTCACCACAAGATGGACTGAATATTATTCTTTATTGAAAAGATTCCACTTGTATGATGTCAAAATGCTTGAAAAATATTCAACATGGTGATCATACATAAAAAATTAATGATATGAAAATTGCCCAAAACATAGAAAAATTTGAGAATGAGATGAAGTAAATTTTCCCCAAATCAAAATTAAATTCAAAATCCATTCAAGGGAAAATTTAATGGGAAACACTTCTATTTATTTCCACCTTTGCTGAGAATTCATGTACTGTTGAACCAACAGTAAATAAAAGAAAAGGAAAACATATAATTGATTGAAAAACTAGGAAGCAAAGGTAATGCTATGCAAGGAAAATACATTAATATATTCTACCCTACTTCTATCCTATGCTACAAATGGCTGAAAAGTGAGTTATGCAAAGTCATAATGCCAATGTAGCTATCCTTGTAATCCCAAGTCTACAAACATATGTTCATGAAAAAATATTAGTGACAAAGCTTGGAATAAAAATAGACTAAAAGTAGGAAGAATTAAAACTTGAAAAACTCTATCCACTATATTAAAAATGTCATAGTGATAATTCATGGGAACATTAGATGGGTGTGATTCCTCCAACCATGCTTCAATTCTATCATAAAATCTTGCATTACTATCATAGAATTAATGGAGGGGGTTCAAGGGAAAGTAACATACCGAATGAGAACCATGCATCGAATATGTGTGAGGTGTTCTTGGTGAGATAATATTTATGTTAGTGAACTTGTTAACCCCAGAAGACAAGCCAAAAGAACGAGGGCCTAACATAACCATCAACATAGGCCAATGTGCCTCATTGTCTTGGAAATCCTCCCTAGGCTCATACTTCATCCAAAATGGATCCAGGAAGGCCAAAATTTCAAATTTCTTGGAATCCGACTAGACCAATGCCATTGCACAGGGCTCGTTGTTCCGATTCCGACCATATATATTTTTTCGAAAATGGACACCGTATGCGAAAGTTATCACCTTCTGAACTTTTTCCCAAACAGGAAAAAAGTCAAAGGTCAAAGTCAACTGGTCAAAGTCCGTACAACTGACGTGGAAGATGACATCAACAGTATGTCATGATGACACAAGAATGATGCCAACATGACACATGGAAGCACCAGGATGTGCCATGTTTTAGTCATTTTTGGCATTTTCGGGCTGAGTTGGCACAGTACGGAAGTGACATGTGGCATTGTACGAAGGTGACACATGGTTGTACAGATGATGATGTGGCACTATACGAAGGTGACACATGGTTGTATGTATGATGATGTGGCACTGTACAAATGATGACATGGAACCATACGGACGATGGCATGGCACTATACATACGATGATGTGGCACTATACAGACGATGACGTGGCACTGTATGAATGATGATGTGGTAGCTGACTGGGTAGGATGATATGGTTTTACAGATGCTGACATGACAAATGATTGGGAAGGATGATGTGGCTTGGGCCAATGATGAGGTGACATGTGGACCAATGAGGAGGCGCCATGTGGCATCTTTTGGAAGGTCAAAGTGGTTTCCTCCAAATCTGGTGGTTACCACCAAATCTGGCGGGAATCCTCCAAATTTGGCGAAATCCCGTTAAGTTTGTGACGCAAGTCACCGCTACCCTCACGGTCCAACCTTCTCTTCTCACCAGGACCTCTTTCTCATAGGCCCGAAGAGTTGTAACACCCTTCAATTCCCGTATCGGGACTTCTTGTCACCCACAGGACACTCCTTTTATCTCCCGACAGTTACTTCGAGAAATCGGGCTTCGCGATATCGCGAACCCTGTGTGCACAGTTCTCTTTCACTTCAAAACCCCGATCCCCGATGGTCAATGGGTCAACTCCTTCCAACCCGTCGGGGATTCCCCTATCGGGATATCGCTATTCGCGATATCAACACTTTGTGTTTTCAAAAACCGAGTACTAAGGTGCCGATCTTCCGATGCAGAGCCACCTGTCTTCGTCACAATCTTTCGGGGTCCCACGCTGCCACGTCACCTTCAGGATTTCACAGATCGTGGATCCACGATGCAGGTTTTCCTTGATGTTGAAAGTCCCGAACGTCGAACCTCGATCTCCCGGGATCTCGTTCCACGTGCCCCTATGATGATTGACGGCTCCAAATAACTCGAGAAATCGCGACTCGCGATTTCAACGAGTCTGCACCTTGCCTCGAAAAACGTCGAATGCCAAACCCCAATGGACTTTAGTCCTTCACGCGCCAAGGTGTTAACTCCTGCGCAGCTTCTCCACGATCGAACGGTTAGCGGGATTTCGCGATTCCCTCCCGTGAATCCCGTCCGTTGATTCTCCCTCTCGAGGAATCCTTTCGCTCCAAAGATTCTCCCATTTGGAGCTTCTCCTAGGTCTGTTCCACAATATTGGCAAGGAAATCTCCCTCCTAAGCTTTTCCCACACTGTGTGCTTGACCTTCAACAACACTCAAAGTGTCGAGGTCTTCAAATTCCGTGCACTCACCTGCAACATAAATCTCTAACTTCTTTTCTCAGACTAGCTGCTGAGACTCCACTCTTGGCCTGCGCTTATCCTGCATGGATTGAATAACCCAATTCAACTTCTGGGCAAATGAGAATGGGATCTTAACTGTTGAGCCTCATCAATGCACTCTATGCGGATGAATTCGACTGCACTCTGTGCAGGAATCTCCTGGCTCAAACAGAGAAACAATTGAAACTCATTCTCGTCTCTCTCACAGATTTCGAATCTACCATGAAATAACATACATAGCATACAAAACAAAGGCATAACAAGAAGCAAATATGCAACAACATAATATCAACAACACACAGAGAATAATCACAGCCATGGAATTGAATCAAAGCTTTCCTATTAATTCAATATATGTACATGGGTGTTCTCCACAAATTCTCTGGTCTGCTCTTCCCTTGCTCATGTTCTCAATAATTCTGAATGCTTGATAATAATACAATGATACAAAGGGAGGGTGCCTATATTCTGTTTTCCCTCTCGAGTTCTACAACTATCAAATCTACAATAAAATCCTATCTAACAACATTAAAACTATTAAATGCCTTCCTATCTATAATACAATACAAGTGCGCTTCATTACATCAACTCATTAATGCTTGGCGCAACAACTATCAAGGTGAAATTCAAAAAGTGGTTTGCTGGCTTGTCCAGCTGTCTCTCCTCTCTCCACACACTGGCTCGCTTGATGAGGTGTGGATGCTCCTGCATCAGTTTGGCTAACTATCGCTGAATTTGGCGGAGTCTGGGTTCTTTAGCCAGGCATGCAAATCAAGAAAAAAACGTTTTTGGCACACAGTTTGAGACTGTACTGATCCATATGGATTTAAATGGCCTCCCACCTATTCCAACTAGCTCATTTTGGCAATTTTCCAATTTGACAGTTTTTTTTCCTAGTTTTTGGGTCCTTGACTTCTGGGGCTGTTTTGAGGCCCTAAACAACGTTTTTAGGGCTCGCCATAGTCAAAATTTGAAGGGCTCCCCACAGTAAACAGGTGTGGTCCTCGGATAGACCTTTCTAATGGGATATCGTGCGCCTAAAACATAGATCGTATGCAAAAGTTACAACCCCGAGAAGCTGATGTACTAACTTACCCAAACAGGGCCCACATGACTTTTGGCACTTCATCTCCTAGGGTTAGGTTTTTGGATGTCTAGGTTTTTTTGACATTCATGTTTATTGTAAAAAGGCCTTGAGAGCCTCATTGTAATCATCTTCTTGCAAATGAGTGCAACCATCACATATCTTCTCAGAGATAAGCCG
>ML816889.1:36566-59351 GCA_009831015.1 Picea engelmannii
AATAAATGTAATTCTTAAAGACAAATAAGAAAAAACATTCTTTGGTTTTCTACCGTATTGGGTTTCCACTTAGAAAAATACGGGTGTACTGTGTATGTGTATGATTTTTCATTTGTTCGTTGTTTATTTACTTTTCACTTATTGGATTATAATGATATATTGATCATAAAGATAAATAACACTTGCATACCATGTTTAAAAGGATTAAAAATATCTATTACTTATTCACCCCCCCCCTCTCAGTAATCCAACATTAACCAGTAATCCATATAAAAATGTAACCCATACATTCCCTATCTATTAGAACCCTTAACCCTAGACAATGTAAAAATTATAACCTGTAACCCTAGCGGATGTAACAATTATAACCCTTAAACCCTAGAATTGTTATCACACAGAACTTTCATAACCCCTTACCCATACAATCCCAGTAACAAATAACACATATCATTCGTCAACCCCAAACCCCTTTAAATAATATAGCCCATAACCCATAAAAATTATAATCCCTAACCTTTATAACCTTTAACACCTAATACTTATGACTTTTATAACCAATGGTCCATGATCCCTATTACAGATAACACCCCTTACAATTATATTTCCTAAAATATTTATCCACCTTTACCCCTACTCCTTAAAACCTCTATAACATTCTAATAAATATAACCCCAAACTAACTAATCTATACTCTAAACTATATAACCCAATCACCATTAACTAATATAAACCTTAAATAATCCTTATAATCCTTAATCCCTAAAACCTATAATACCTAAACCTTAACCCCTTTAACCTATATTCTTTCTAACAACCGAAAGAGTATAAATCCTAACTACCCATTTATACCCCAACCTTTTGTTGAGGGGTATGAGATCCCTTTGACTTAATAGAAGGAACCAAACCCACTTAAGAGGCCCAATTAGACTCGTAAAAATTTACTGAGTGGTGTGGTTCTCCAGATATGTGATTTGGATGGATTTATTGATGGGATTTAATCATGACTGATAGGTATGTCTTTCTGGGAAAACTTTCCTTAGGCTAAGCAATTCTCTTTTTGTTATTTTATTACATTTGTGGGAATAAAAGGTGGGGTTTAAACTAATCACAGATGGAAGTTATGCTATATTGGAGAAAGTTGGGTTTTGGGATAACCTTTATACCTCGGCATGCAGACAATGATAATCAAACCTACTTCAAGATAACAATAATACCATTGACTTGTAGAAATTCAACATCATCTGAGATAACGGTTACAGAAAGAAAATATGTACGTAATATAAAATGAGTGCAAGAAAAGTAATTTTCAATACTGTACTATCAATCACATATTAACACAATCGATTTTTATTCATTAATTAAAATAAAAGAACTGTCGTATCATTACAAGATAATTTAAACAACAGATACAGCAACTCCTACTCAATACAACAACAAATATTGAATTCGAAGATGAAGATAATCCCTCTCAGTCCATTCACATTCACGCCTCAGATGAAAGAAGTATCTTTCGTTCTAAACAGAACTTCTAAATTAAATAACCTGCATATAAATAATTCTCTTACAATATTAAAGAAAATGTCTTTCTCTCCAAAACCATCAACCTTTAACACAACGTCGATTCCCTTATTTATAAAAATAACTAAAATAAAAATAGCTACTAAAGTTGTGTTAAGTGGAGAAAACGACACGTGGTGAACTTTATCTATCTATTCTCTTTTGTATTCTTTAGATCATCTCGTCATTTTACTGAAGTTTATTGTTCCTCTCATATTTCGACCATTTTTAGAAGATATCTTCGCATGTATTTGCATAAGGGAACCTATGTTGACCCATCGGAGCGGAGAGAACCTCCTTTATCTCAAATGTTTGTTCCTCGTACTTGATTAGTTTGACCCTCACACATTGTAATACTGTGATATATTTAATCGAAGGCTCCATTAACTTCTTCAATTGGCCCAGGATTATGCTTGAAACTTGCAAAATATTTGTTTCACATACCAGGTCTTTCTCTGTATGTGGCTTGAATATATCATGTAAATTGGTGAAATCCTCCAGCAGGCCAAATTCTAGAAAGTCAACTAGACCATGTATACCTAGTGCTCAACTGCCTTCCGTATTCATGCGATGTTGTTATCCATCAACACTCAGATGCCATGTTCTTTTATATCTCTACACTTTTTCACTTTGTTGATGTAGTCGATCCATTCCAAGGCTTGATGTGTCCTCTCATACCACCATTGCATGTCTTTGCAAGTTTCTAGCTCCATAAGGGTATATTATTGAAAATAAACTATTTGGGCAGTGAAGAGGTCCCTCTCCTTTTTGAATTGTGCATACATCTCCTGGAGCTCACTTTTCAAGAGTACCACCGCCTCGGTGGAATTTTGGTAATATTCAACTTGATGTTGCAGGTGGTCCAACTCTTTCCTCATGGAAGCTACCTCCCTTTCATCCCCTTTTTCCTTGACTAATGTGGCATCAGTTATGGCCATCCCTACTCTTATTAGATCAGTCATCCTAGTATTATTTGTGTCGAATAATGTCTCTTCTATGATTATGAATAGGGTGTTATTGAGTGTAAGATTCATTTTCCTAACTATTGTTTTCATCATGGCCTTCCTTTTCCTATCATAAGAATTATCATGTATATCAACAACTTCGTCTATTGGTTCAGGACTTTGTTGATCCCCCCATGATAGAGTATTTCCTAGGCCTCCCTCCATATAGAGGTGTTCCATGGTAGGTTCTCTATCTCTTCCAAGGATGGGAACTTGAACTCCTTCTTCCTCGATCAATGGTTTCTATGGTAATATTGGTGTCGACACTTTTTCTGTTCCATGGCTTGGTCCGCTCAGCTCCCTATCATGGGGATCTTCTTGTGCGCCCTGGTGACTCAACCTTTTGATGTTCCTTGTTGGTTGATGAATTCTTTTTCTTATATGGAGAAGTGGGCAGAAGATCAGCACTGGATAAGAGTTCAATCGTCGGGATACTGATTTCTGGATTCCCCATTCCTTCTTCTTGTACTCTTACAATCATTTCATTTTTAGAGTTTTCATCATGAGGTTGTGTTACCCCCAATGACTGTGTTTCTAGTTTCTTGATAAATATAGTGTTGAGAGTGGTCCTAGCTTCTAGGTTGTCTTCTCAGAGATTTTGACTAAATCACCAGAGGTTGGAGAAGATGTATCCCATATTTATTCTTCCTGTGTGATTAGAACTTGGGTTATGTGCAAAGCTTCTGAGCCTTCCTTGTCACTGTATATGGTCACTAAATCTATGAGGTAGATAGGTATACCCATCCCACTTGATGCCTTTGATTTCCTTCATTGAGATGTAGTTGTCATTGGTGATCCTGCCTAGGATGATACGGGGTTAGTGTTTTCTTGGGTGACAGTCTCTGCTAGTGGAACTACTATTGAGACATTCAATTCTTCCTCTTGTCCATTTTCATCGAAAGGGGTAATTCTTGAGGGTATTACCAAAGGGTTAAGTGGGGGATATTCTCTCAATGTTTAAATAGCTGTCTCAACTTCTTCTAGTAACAATGTCCCCCTTTTTAATTCTTCTACCTCTTTTGTTCCTCTAGTTTCTTCTCTTCCTGATCAATTCTTGAGCTATGTGATCTATCGTATAAATTTGTTCATCCATGTTCATTTCTTTAAACCTAGTCATACTAGGGTTATCACTTCTATGGAGCACTTCC
Organism: Picea engelmannii; assembly: GCA_009831015.1. Lineage (NCBI taxonomy): Eukaryota > Viridiplantae > Streptophyta > Pinopsida > Pinales > Pinaceae > Picea > Picea engelmannii. The sequence goes on from ML816889.1 coordinate 40,276, forward strand.
TCCCAATCTTGGGCACCCTCGGTGAATATCTCATCTTTGAAATTGTCATGATAATGTGGCCAACATGAGGACACCTACCCTGCATGTTGGAGTACCAAGCCTTTTGGGTCATTCTTGCGAAAATGACCCATGGGTAACTGATACTCAAGATGAATCAATCCTTCTTGTTTTTCTTGGGCATTGTCTTTAACCATATAGAACCCAATATGAAAACCATAAGGTATGAAGACCCTCTTCTTATCCTTCACCAGAGAAGCATTATATCACGGTAAAAAATATCTCCCAATATTAGACGGCCCAGGACATGAGAAGGGAGTAGGTGTGGTGCACTAGTAGCCCTGAACAATCTGATGTAAGTGCTTGTTTCTTCAAAATACCAGTGGCCAACTTTGGATATCATCTTTTTGGATGCCGCTGAAATCCTCAAGAATTATTTTCTAAATATAATGAAGTGTATTCTGGCTATAAACTCATCACATATCATGGTGTAAAACCTTTTGTACCTATTCTCCCACAAAATTTTGAAGTAAACATGCACATGTAACTCGACAACATGCCATTTTAAATTCATACCCGCAAAATTGTTTCTCGCACATATCACTTCCAACAGGTAGGATGCTCTGAAGAAGACTTATGTTTCTCCTTCTTTTGGTGTCTAGGTCTGTAGGATGTTGATACTCAGTTGTTTTGAAATAATGTTTCCCCAATTAAAACTACTCTCAAATATCACTATGGTATATGATAAGGGCATCCAAGCTTATGACAAATTTGAGCAGTCCTTTTCTCCGTACAATCAGCAGATCAAGACCATTAAATACATATAGATATTTCTGAGTTTTATCGTGTTTTACTATCCATTGTTCCTATTTGTGAACTTTTTAACCTCTTTCCACCATGAGTCTAATAACTAAATGGTGTCATGAATCTCATAAAACCTGACCACAAAGTCTGTATTCATCCTCTCCTTTGGGTCTTTGATTTTGTCATATTTTTGCACCTCCATAGGAAGAAAAATACCAACAAATTTACTCTCCTCATTGTTTACCATGCACTTCATCATGTTTTCATGGTCAATTATCCATTCTATGGTTTCTATGTAGGGAAGAATTGGGGTACGACAAGCCACCCTCTGCAGAGACAATTTCCTGATATTAAGGAAAACTTGTTCATCATGAATACCCTAGCGTCTAGGTTGTTGTCAGGTGTATACTATGGGTAATATTTCTAACTAATTTTATTATAAAGGTCAACCCAATGTGGGAGAATTACTTTAGATCCAGTGCCTGCCTCTTTGTCCTCGAATGCTGGAGGTTGGGTAAACTATTACTTGGTTGAATTATGGATACTTGATTATTTTTTTGAAACAAATTCAAGCTCCCTTACATTCACTAGTGTCGACCCTTCGTTGAACTCTAGTTCTTTCATTTTGGGCATTCTTGGCGAGCTCCTAGTTGTTGGCTTCCATGGAGTCATTTTTATACACAAAATGTTATAATGAGTTGCAAGACAACTTTGACAAGTGTTATTTGATGCAATCATAAATGAAAACAAAAAAGACAATGATTACCTCTTCCTTGCAAGAAATAACTTGGGATTACTGGTAATTGAAGTGATATAGTTTGATGTAGCCTCCTTGATTCTCTCTCTCACTCCTTTGTCTTCTTGGTAAATTAATGGTTTGCGGACGTAATACCATGCTTGGGAAAAACCTTGTAAATTTAAAACATACCTACCTTGTCGCATCAAGTCCTAAATTCAGGAGTACACATGTGACTTGTACAATCTATAATAGATTCCACGACATGCTTAGGATTAAATGTAACACAAAATAATGGCATAGAAGTGTGTTTTTTTAGATTTCATCCGCGAATTTAAATTTTTGAATGTTGATCAGTGAGCGACACCGTGTCTCGAGGTGTCAATTACATGAAATTATTATTTGACTAACAATCACAGATCCCATCGTACACTCAGCTAGAGGTGTCCCATCAAGCTACCCAGGAATTTCATATTTCAAAGGAACTAGTATGAACGACATCAGGGAGATGTGTGATAAAAAAAATTCTCTTTCGTTGGTGGTTTTCGAGTATCTCTTGGGGGTGAAATCGCACTATGGAAGAGTGAACAACTTGGATTAAGAAGGGTATTTAAATGGATGGTGTGGATCAACTAGAATCACCGACGTCGGTGGAGAAAGGTTAGATTTAAACCACATCGTTAGGTGTCCTATCATTTGTTGGTAGTCAATGAGTGCATCAATGTCGACAATTTATATTTGACATTGCTTCGCTGGTATTCTTAGGAAAATTTTCCGATGTCGACCCAAATTGCCATACAGTGCTGACGTGGAAGTACAGATATGAAATGATGACATGGACATATTGATGTAACATGGGGAATATCAAGAGATGATGTGGGAGATAACCGAGCACTACAAACCATCTACGTGGAAAAACACGTGACAATTGATTTGACCACTTTAGCATGAGAAGAATTTTTTGGCATCAATGAATTTCCTTAGACATATGTTTCTAGATACCATGCCCTTTCTCCCTTTTCGATGATACTGATGATGTATCGGTGATTGACGATTTTTTTTGTTTATCTTGGTATTTTGTCTTTTGGATTTCATTGATGCCAACAATACATAGAAAAATTTTAAAGAATGTTTTCGCTGATCATAATCGTCGATTGGCATGCAACTCTTTTTTTTATAAAACAAATTTTAAGATGTGTGCACTTAGTGCAAATTGGTTGAGAAACTGTCTGGATTTATTCAATTATTTCCAACAAAACCTTTCCATCAATGTGTACACAAGTTCCCAAGTTCGTGAGTCTGGATCCACCTATGGGGTTTAGCTTTTTCCCATCCTCTTTCCTCTTGACCGCAATCCATGTCCTTCCTAGAAACAATTCAAGTAAGGAATCCATTGGCGTGAGGCCATTTAGCTGTCAATATTTCCTTACGACGTTTCTCTACTGCCAACAAGCATCCATAGCCCCGATGGAGTCACCCCAATATCATAGACCTTGATCTATTGCCAGCAAGAATCCAAATCCTTGGAGGAGTTATCTTCATACCCTCTTAGGATTTTCACTCCCTTTCTTTTTCTTTTTTATATGGATCATCTTTTGATCATCTTTTTCTAGCATAAATACCAAGAGTGAGTCAAAGAGAAGGATATTTGTTTTTTGAAAAGGTGAAACTTTAAGGTGGAGTTCTCCCTGGCTTTGTCTAGAGGCACATGAGATTATTTCTATATATCCATCCTTCCTTTTATATTTACCAGGACACAATGAATATATTTCATCATTTCCCCAAGTAGTATGCGTGCAAAGATAAAATATGATTTTGAAAAATTTGTGTCTACTCAACGTCTCTTATTTTGCATGTAATTGTAGGTCAGGAGAAAATTTTGCTTCATTGTATTCCCTCAATAACACATTAAATTCAACCATTCCTTTATGAAACACAACTTAATCAAAAGAGAATAACAAGAAAAAAGAAAGAATGAAAAATGGGCTCGAAAATGATCTTCCCTGACACACACACACACTTGTTCTAATAAAAATGCAAGCTAAAAAGGAAAAATAACTCAAACAAAGAATCAAAATATTTTTTATTTTTTTTTAAAGAAAAATATTGTTTTAAGGTGTGGCCATTCACTAGGAGGGTGCCAGATTCCCCCCTCAAATTATGAAACTGGTATGTGTTTTCCACGATCTTCTCATCCACATGAAAAGGTCTGAGCCAAAGATTTTGGAACTTTGAGTGTTTTCCTTCGGGATCATTTTCTTTATCCCATTTTAAGACTAGGTCACCTACTTCATTTTTTTTTCTTTAGACTTATGTTTATCGAACCATGTTTTAACTACCTGCTGATGAGCAATGAACTTAACTTTAACCTTTTCCCTTTCTTTGTCTAGCATGAGAAGGGTATCAATCCTTTGCTGTATAGAAGATGAGGGATGACCTCTTGATGCTTGAGCAAGATGTAAAGATGGAAGATACAATTCATTTGAGACAATGGCTACTTTTCCATATAATATAAAATATAGAGAGTTTCCTATGGCTTCTTTATGTGTTACTCTATCGACCTATAGGGCATTATGAAGAAAATTATGTCAGTTCCTCTGATTTTCAACAACCATTTTTTTTTAAATCCTCACCATGATCCAGATGGATGTCTATGGCCTCCCACCTATTCCAATTGGTTCATTTTGGCATTTTTTAGTTTAGCAGTTTCTTCCTAGTTTTCGGGTCCGTGATTTCCAGGGTCATTTTGAGGCCCTAAACAACGTTTTTAGGGCTTGCCATGATTAGACTATAGACAAATTCAGAGTATTATAGAAAAATGTGTATTCCTTGGATATACCTTTCCAATGGGCTATCTTGTGCCTAAAACATAAATCGTATGCAAAATATACGACCCTAGGAAGTTGATGTACTAACTTACCCCAACGGGGCCCACATGACTTTTGGCACTTCATCTCCTAGGGTTAGGTTTTTGAATGTCTATGGTTTTGGAATTCATTCTTATTGTCAAAAATCCTTCAGAGCCTCATTGTAATCATCTTCTTGCAAATGAGCGCAACCATCACATCTCTTATCTGAGATAAGCCGCCAACATTCCAACAAGCTTATTTTCCACTGCATTTTACAGTTTCCACTTATTTCCTTATTGAATAGAAACCAATTTTATTGTATCTATGTTATTCTTTGTTAAGAATAATTTAATAATAATTTGTATTCAATTTTTTATTCTCATAAAATATGGATCAATGGTATTAGAGTGGTCTTCTCCTTGTCCTTCTTAATGCATGTCCCTGACGAGGTCAGGGTACAAAGAATTGGGTCTCGAGCTTGTTTCCATTGAGGAAAAAAATTATCGCATGCCCAAGAGACCTCTCATGGAGCGGAGAAAAAAAATATAATGGGACAAGAGATCCTTTCAAAATGTTGCTCGAGGAATCCCTCACGCAATAGAGGAACGAGATGATGGATATTTTTGCGCAAATCCTTCAGTGGCTACCAACAGGCAACACATCTTCCTCAAGCGGAGGCGCTGCCCCCTTCAAGATACAAATCAACTTTGATATTCCTATATTTGAAGGATAGATAAACACAGATGTTGTAGAAAAATGGTTGAATCTACTGGAAGGGTATTTCTATGTTCATAACTTTTTGAATAGAGAAAGATTACTTTTTTGCTCCTCAAAGTCATTCCCCATGTCAAATATTGGTGGGAAAATTTCTATGAGAAAAAGGAAACAGAGGAACCCTCATTATTTACAATCGCGGTCACCTAGGAGTCCTTCAAGGATTCTATTAAAGAATAATACTACCCTGTCAGAAGTTATGATGAACTGTATACAAAATGGACCACACTGCGATAGGAAAGAGACCAAGCAATGGCTGAGTTCACAAATATCTTCGATACCTTGCACACCAAGTTGGGTATCAAATATTCTGAGCGACATCTTGTGCTCAAGTATCATGGTGGTATACATAGATACATCCAAGATGAAATGGATTTTTTGTACATCTCGTCCTTGGGCATAGCTTATCGATATGCCATCAAAATCAAGAAGAAGATTAAACAAAAGACCAAACATTTGGGCCTAGGAACCCCACATAGAAAAAGAAAGGAAAGAGTGCCCCCCACCCACAAAACAAAGGAAAAAGAAAATATGGACAGCCTTAGGAAAACTAGTCCAATCCACAAGCAAAGAAGGACACCAAAAAGACAAATAAAGATACCGAGAGATGGTGCGACTTCCATAGGATCCCTTGGAATAACACTGTTGATTTCCTCTCAAAGAAGTCACTGGTGGTTGAGCTGAAAGCCTATGAATTATATGAGGGTTATGAGTCTTAGTTAGGAGCAAAAAGGGGGAGATGGATCATTGACATGGAACTCAGTGTTATGTTTCTACCACCAAGCTCCAGATCGATGAACCAGACGAGCCAAAGGAAGGCGAGTGCCTTTTTCATTCACAGATGTGAGTGAAAGCTACCCTGTTGCAATTCATAATTGATAGAGGTAGCTAGAAGAACCTCATATCAATAGAGGTCATCAAGAAACTATCCCTGCTGACAATGTCACACCCATAACCCTACGCCATTGGATGGCTCCACCAAGGAAGCGATCTCCGTGTCAGCCAATAGTGTCTCCTATCATATGGAATCAATCCCTTCGAAGACTAGGTATTGTGTGATGTTGCTCCTATTGAATTTTGTAGTGTTCCTTTGGGCCAACCTTATTTATGGAAACATCATGTTGTATATGATTTTATGCCTCGCAGTTCTATTATTACTTTGAATAAGAAATTGTAGAGGATACCTGAGGCAGTCCCACCTAGTGTTATTTCCTTGATCTCTGCCAAGCAATGCAGGAAGGTCATCTCTTAGAATGGGAAGTTTTTCTTCTTCTTGATTCTCTTTAAGAGTGACAGAAATATCATAGCCACATCTAGAGCCTCTGCGAATGACCTCTCCAAATAACAAAAACAAGTGGAGAAGGTCATGGAAGAATACTCAAGTATCTTCTCCTCACCTACCAGGGTACCTGTTGGCACAAGGGAAGACCCAGGGTTCAACGCTACAACAACGGACCAACAAAACCCTAACTACCAACCCTTTTAGCAACACCTGTGAAGCAGATGAAGTCTCACTCGAGGTAGAGGCAGGGGTGGTTGTAGGACTCTAGTGTTTGAAACCTTAGCGGGGACACAGATATGTGATTGTAGCACCTTAACAGAGCAATTAGAAATTATGATTTATCAATATTCGGTCTTAGTTTACAACGCAGCTAAACCCTAACAATAGATCACCGTAGTATTCACATAGATTCAATAGACTCAAGAACTAATCATATCAATAGAGATCAGATCTAGCATTCATTCACATTATTCAACACTAAGCTATCATATCAGATTCATCTATCATCTAACATCGCACTAAGCATTGAATCACATAAACCAAAGAACAAACAAGAAGCACAAAGCATTCACAACACCTAATATACATGGTTCACCCCCACCCTGGGGTTACTTCCACCAACTCTTCATCTTCTTTATTACCTTCATTCAATCTTCTTACATGCACAAAGCCTCCAAATCAACTCTGCAAAGAATAGGAGATCTAAGCACCTATCTATATCCTCCTTCCCTGAGTAGATATAGGCACAAAGCCTTCCATAGTCTGCGCACAAAGAACTATAAAATACTTCCACTTAGCCCTGCAAGTCTCAACATACAACACACACCAAGCCTCTGACAATCATTTTCACTTAGCACAACTTGCAATTGACTATTCACTACTCGCTACTTCTTACATCACCTAGAATTCTATTTATACATTACAAAATATGCCTAATCATGTGTAAACCCATGGGCAGACATCCCCATACCCATTACATAAGAATGAAACCCAAAAAGGCCCTACAAAGGGTCTAAGATCCCGTGATCTCCACTTCAACTTGCGCTCTGCCTTCGACAGCCTGCCGAAGTCCCAAAAATAGGTGAAACATGACCAAGGATCCTCAAAACTTGCTCATGGAACAACATGCCCCCAAAAATCACCCGTGACTCATCCTGATTCACTCTAATCTAGGTAGCTCTGCCTCAAAATCCTCGAGCTTGGCTCGAGCTTCCTCAACCTGTTGTTGTGCCATGACCTCCTACTGAGAAAACTCTTAGATTATTGCTTTGTTGACAGGTCCCTCTAAGCATTGTTCAACTACAGTCATGACTTGTTCTAGTTCTTCTCCTCTGCCTTCGATCTATGTGAATAGTTGTCAAGCCTCGTCCTGGATTGGTTGAAGCCTCTGAGTTACTTCCATGAATCTTATCTGAATGGTATGAACCTATTTTTGAGCACTGCACAGTTCTTGGGATCGCTTCATCCTCTCAATGGTTGACAGGGGCTTCAACTGCACCTGTATTGTTTATTCTTGTTGCTTCACTTCCTGGAGATGTGAATCTAGTGCCTTCAATTTAGGATCCTCAGTGAGTCGCTCATAAGTATAAGCACTATGATCACTCAATTATTTACATTTCATGGAGAGGTTCCTGATTCTTTCAACTATGCTTCGAGCAATTGCTTCTTGTTGATCTTGCACATCCTGTAGAGTATTGGGCACTGTTCGTAGCTCCAAATCTGTAATTCTTTGTTGAAGCTGCTGGATGGTTTATGCGAGTTGCTCTAATTGGTGTTCTACTGGTTCTTCCTCCTTCTGTTCCAAGCTTTTCATAGAGCGAAGTGCTATGTTGACTGCTTCTTTTACTCTGACCTGCTCTGTGAGCAGATATTATTTTTCCTACTAGATCTGGGCTTTCTCTTCTTCGAAATTCTCTTGAAGAGCTTCCTTCTCTTGTTACGCAATCCTACATTTCTCTATAACTTCCGCTTGCACTTGTTTTAGGGCCTCTATGATCTGTTATTTCTCATCTTGTGCTCGATGAAGGTGGGCTTGAGTAGCATCAGCCAGTCTTTGGGGTTGAGAAGACTCATCTCCCAACTGTAGTTCTTCTAAGGGTGGGGGCGCAGTGGACACTACGCGGTTTGAATAAAGGGCTTGCTATACACCTCTTATTTCTGCTTCAATTATATCATACATGGATTCTTGTTTTTCTTCGAGGTTGTCGATTGTAAGTACATTCTGCATCTTTGGTTTATTGGATTTGTACTTCTTCCACAAAGAAGGTTTCGTGGGGGAAACCTTCCTTTTCTTGGATGGATCTGTGTCATTAGGGAGGTTTTGTGGCGGTGTTACTTCACCTTGCTTATCTTCTTCTTATTATTTTTCCTCCTTGTTCACTTCGTTATCACCTCCTCCTCTAGGTGATTGAGATGTGGTCTCTTCTGATGTGTTGTGTATTTCCTATACATCTTGCTTCTTTTTCTTCTTTTTTTTTCTTGGGGCATCATACTCTTCACGAGTCACCACCGAATTTCCAATGAGGTACGATTCAGATAGCTCTGCAGGGTTAGCAGGGATAAGGAGTTTTGCAGGCTAGTCTTTAATGATTTCTTCCAGGTCCTCTGTAGTGAGCTTGTAGTAGTACTAAATTTCTTCTCTTCTTTCATCGGTGTACGCAGTAATATAAATAAAATTCATATATGCATTGAACTTCATAAGAGGCCTGAACCTATCCAGGGTGTTCGACGTCATACGATGGAAGGACTCAATAGCCCTCCTAATATGTAGGTAGTAGGTATGAAATAATTCATTTGACCACCACTACCTTACCATATCGCTCGAATACCAGAGTGTGTTGAACTTCACAGCAAGCGGCTCGAATGACTCGATCTTAGGAAAGTTCGCACCTTCCGACATCTCCCAAGAAGTAAACACAATGAGGATCAGGAGCCAGCTAAAGTGAAACTCATAGCCCTAATCCTGATCTTCGCGACAATCCAGTTCGAGTTTGTTAACTAGGTACTTCACCTAGTTCATCTGTAGGCCTTCCACGCATTTCCCAGCGAGGTCAATGACAAACCTTGTGACCTGCATGGGTCTATTCTTTCTTACTAGTTTTCCTACAATTAATTGGCATGCTAGGCACACTACATCATTCTGTATGGAGGATACCTTGTAGCCTTGCATCCCCTTCTCAACATCGTTGTATGTTTCTTTAATTGTCTGTGCCAAGATATGGTCTACATCTTTTCCTGGGTAGAAGTCTTGTGGGTATGGTCCTTGCATGCTTAGTCCGGTGATCCTATGGATCAACACCAGATCAAAAGTGACACGTTTGTCCAACCAAAGATAGCCACCATGGAAGCACGACAACAAGACCTTAATGTAGGTGTTAACCTCCTGGTGCCTTCCAAAATGTGGAATTTTCATTACATTCAAAATGGTGGATTGCGCGAGGTTCATGGTCCACGACTAAGGGATGATATTTGTCTTCTTTCCCTTCATCTTGGTCAAATATTTGTGAGGCGCGAGAATGCCATAGCTCCTACGGTCTCCCATGTTATAGTCACTGATTTTCAAGGTTGAAATCCTATTTGGCTATGGTCTGACTCTGTGTATCCCCTTCGAGAGGTACGCAGTGATGACAATGTATTCAAAGTCCCTCAGGACCCTGTCGTGACTCACTACACTAGCCAGGGGTGCAATGTAATCGAGTAGGATGGACGAAAATAACTTCGCATTCGCTAAGTCATCTCTATGATTGGTTCTTTTCTCAGTCGCAGCTCGAGATGGTCCATATCCGCAAGAAAAGATGGTCCATATCTTGCACTCCTCTCGTCGATGAGTCTTGTACACGCACAAACATTACATTTTTAGTCATGAGGTCAATAATTATCTCCTTCATAGACTCTTCGACTATGCTAAGTTCTTCGGACATACACGCTCGTGGATGATTATCTCGGGTAGAAGAGAAACTACTCAATGCAATGGGATGGATGGCGATAACTCGATCATCACTACACGAAATCAACTAATCTATCAGATCATATAATCATGGGTGGAAAAAGTGTTCTCGGTGTAAGGCTCGATGGAATAAGTAGACAACTAGGTAATAGATCTTTCCAACGGGCGAGAAGTCTTCATCAATGCAATTCTGTCCATTACAGCACGGTCCCAATGGTATGATGGCGAGCTTTCTGGTCATAATTGATGTTATAACTATTTGGGTCATCGGGCTAATGGTTATAATGCCTCCAACGATCATATTTCTTTGCCATGGCGAAGTGCCATGCTGTGCTATATTGGTATCCCAAAGAAGTTCAGATTATGGAATCCTTCCTTCTGCGTAGTTCCTTATGGATCTTTCTGTAATTTTTCTATATTTTCTTTCTTCTTATTGATCTTTCTATCCTTCTTCCCAGTGATATTCGTCTCGATATTCCTCTTTCCATTTTTATTACGATATTCTCTAGGCATAGTAACTTCACACTGTTGATGGTATTTATTAGGGTTCAAGGGAAATACTTATTCTATGTCTGGTGTAGGTTATGTACTCTTTTGTACAGATAGGTGTCTCAAGTCCTCATGTGTCCTTTCAACTTCGACATCCAAGTTTCTGGTTCTAAATAACTTCGACCTGTTCTCCTGTTCTTCAATCAAATGTGCGATCCTCCTAGTCATGGAATCTTTTAATTATTGCTTCTTTTTCTGTAAGACTTCCTTTTCTTTTCTTCTGGCTTGATCCTTTTCAATCCAAGATTTTCCTAGTAACATAGAAAATGGGGCGTTGTTCTCAATAAATTTAACAACCTCAAAATATTCTTCTGTCGAGGTTCCATGAGCACTCATAGATATCTAGGTAAGTCTTCCACACATGGTTATCAACTTTCCTCTAAATAATCCTATTCCTCCCCATGAAGGAATAATAGAAGGCTTCCCTAAAATTTCCCAAGTTCTTTCCATCATGATATTCACCTATGTTTCCTCATCTAGAATGCAATCAATGTTGAAGTCTCCTATTCTTGTTTCTATGCATTATTTTTCTTTGAAGATCTCTGATAAGTTGATATCTCTGTGATCATTCAGGGTTTCTTTCATTTCCAATAGTACAATTTCTAATTCTTTCTGGGGTTCTACCATGGTCTCAGTTTCTTGACATTCCTTAGGGTTTTCTTATCTCATATTCCTTCTTTCAACCTTATCAATCATTCTAAGGAAATCTAGAACTTCATGATCCATAGCTTTACAACAAAGACAATTGGGTCTTCTGCCAGGGAATTCCTTAGCAAGAGGACCTGGTCTTCTACATCTGTAACAAATATTCAATCCTCTCTTTCTCTTAAATGATCCCCATCCCTTCCTGTACTGTGCACTAGAATCATGGTAGCTAACCTACAAAAAAATATTTCTAGGATCATGCATCCATTTGTTAGTCCAAACATTCTTTCTATACATAGTAATAACATATCTTTCATTATTTCTATTAGATATACTCATATCAAACCTTCTTTCATCTATCTGTGCCCTAGTTTTCAGGCTAGTACAAAATTTATCAAACATACCTAGATCCATATTCTTGAAACACAAATTTCCACTAATCTTACTTTCAGCAGAGAACAAAGCTTCCAGATCTAAAAATTTTCACTATTCTTACCTTTACAAGAGCACAAAGCATTCAGATCTTACCTCTTTTCTTCAGATCTAACTTCTCTTCTTAGCATAGAGCTTCACAACCCAAGTAGAGTATTTCACACTAAGGAAATAGATCTACGCATGGGGATTTCACAGTTTCAGGTCAGATCCTCGCATAGAGCTTCTTCTTCCTCAGTTCCCAACAATCACAGTTTCAGGTCAAATCTTTGCACAGAGCTTCTGCTTCCTCAGTTCCCATCAATCATAGTTTTAGGTCTCATAAATGGAACCATTTGTTGGCATAGGGGTAGACCCAGGGTTCAACTCTACAACAACGCACCAACAAAACCCTAACTACTAGCCCTTTTGGAAACACCTGCGAAGCAGATGAAGTCTCACCTAAGATAGAGGTAGGGGTGGTTGCAGGACTCCAGTGTATGCAACCTTAGCTGGGACATATATCTATGATTGTAACACCATAAAAGAACACTTAGTAGTTATGATTCATCAATATTCAGTCTTAGTTTACAACCCAACTAAACCCTAACAACAAATCAACGCAATATTCACATAGATTCAATAGAATCAAGTACTAAGCATACCAACAGAGATTAGATCTAGCATTCATTCACATTATTCAGCACTAAGTTATCATATAAGGTTCATCTATCATATAGCATCGCACTAAGCATTGAATCACATAAACCAAAGAACAACCAAGAAGCACAAAGCATTCACAACACCGGATATATGTGGTTCACCCCCACCCTGGGGCTATGCCCACCAACTCTTTGTCTTCTTTATTAGCTTCTTTCAATATTATTACATGCACAAAGACTCCAAACCAACTCCGCAGAGGACATGAGATCTGTTCACCTCGCTAGATCCTCCTTCCCCGAGTAGATATAGGAACAGAGCCTTCCACAATATGTTTACAAAGCACTACAGACGAATTGCACTTAGCCTTGCAAGTCTCAACATACAACACACACCAATCCTCTTACAATCTTTCGCACTTAGCAAAACTTGCAACTGACTAGTCACTACTAGTCACTACTCACTACTTCTTACATCACCTAGAATTATATTTATACGTTACAAAATAGGCCTAAGCATGGGTAAACCCATGAGATGACATCCCCATACCCATTGCATAATCACGAAACCCAAAAAGGCCCTAAAAAGGGGCCGAGATCTCGCAATCTCCACTTCGACTTGCCCTCTACCTTCAACAGCCTATCGAAGTACCAAAAATAGGTCAAACATGAACAAGGATCCTCAAAACTTGGTCAAGGGCCAACAATACCTCTGCACTTTTAGGTCAAGCATTCCATTGATATGACCCCCGATGCACCGCTACCGAATGGGCCAATCTATCGCCGCTCTCTGTTAGAGAATGAGGAGATCAAGCGAAATATACAAGAACTTGTCCACAAGGGGCACATCCATCCCATCTCATCGCCTTGTGGGATCCTAATCGTGATGGTGCAGAAGAAAGACGAGACCTAGTGACTCTGCATTGACTACCGAGCCCTGAATAAAATCACATTCAGGAACCAATACTCGATTCCCCGAATCGACAACCTCCTTGATCATCTCACTAGGGAAAAATAATTCAGTAAGATTGATCTGAAGTATCGCTACCACCAGGTCCCAATAGAACATATAGATGTATGGAAGACCACCTTCAAGTCAAAAGAAGGTATTTTTGAATGGTTGGTCATGCCCTTTGGTTTAACAAATGCTCGAACCACTTTCATGAGGATGGTGGAATATATCCTGCGACATTTCACCAATACTTTTGTATTGGTGTATCTAGATGACATCCTCATCTACAACAAGACTTGGGAGGAACACTTTCAACATATTTATTAGGTTCTTCACACCCTGCGGAAACACAAGCTATACACCAGCTTGGAAAAATTCTCCTTCGTCATGGATAGGGTCCATTACTTAGGCTACATCATTTATCAACGTGGTGTACATGTGGATCCAACCAAGATCTAGGTCATCCGTGACTAGCCAACCCAAACCACAATCACTGAGCTTCAGATCTTCTTGGGCCTTGAGAATTTATATCGTAGGTTCATGTTAGGATTCTCCCATATTGCATGGACCCTGAGCTAAGTAACCATGGGTGGTGGTAAGGAAAAATTTGTGTGGGCCCTGTCCCAAAAAAAAGCGTTCGATGATTTGAAGCAATGCTTGTGATCAACCCCGGTACTTTCATTACCTAAACTGCAACAACCCTTTGAGATCGAGACATATGCTTCAGACTATGTCGTGGGTGTATTTCTCACTCAAAATGACCACCCCATGGCCTATCATAGTGAGACACTCTCAGATGTTGTCCATAAGTACCCTACTTACGAAAAAGGAATGTTCCATTGTGCAAGACTATCACCATTGGAGACATTACATTCTTGGGAAGGAGACAATCATCCACATAACTGATCATAAGCCATGTCATTTGATGCAGACACAAGAAAAATTGTAGAATGACCTACATCATAAGTGGTCCACATACTTGCAGTAGTTCCACCTCAACATCAAGTATAAAACATGAAGTACCAACTGAATGGTTTATTGCCTCATCCGACCTGTAGTCGCGACACTCACCATGGTGCTAGAATATTGTGGCCATGAGACCTACGAATGGCCCCACCTCTATGAGATAGACCTTGACTTCGTCACCACCTACCAAATGTTGGGTGCAAACTCAGTTGTCGCTAATTTTCATCTTCAGGATGGGATGTTATGCCATCTGGGCCATCTCTGTGTTCCATCAAGCAAGCGAGGGAAGATGATTTGGGAATCCCATTATAGTCGGGTGGCAGGACACTTCGACATTGAAAATAGAGTGGCAGTACTACAAAAAAATTTCTAATGGTCGAAACTTTGACAAGATGTGGGAAAGTATATCAATTATTGCACTGCTTGTGTTATTTCCAAACTGACCACTAAGAAAAAGGGCCTGTAAACCCCTCTTCCTACTCTTGAAAATATATGGGAATCCATCTCAATGGACTACATGTTGGGCCTTCCATCCACCAAGAGGGGAAATGACTGTGTTTTTTTGGTTGTTGATTGCATTTCGAAGATGGCAATTATGGATGCCTGTAAGAAGAGCATCACAACAGAGGCCACTGCCAACTCTTCTTTGAATGAGTATGGGTACATTTTTGAATCCGACAAACCATTGTCTCATATTTAGACAATTGTTTTCTTATCACATTATGGTCGAGCCTTTGGTCACTCCTGAACACCAATCTCACCAAATCCACTGCTTTCGGCCCCAAGAAAGATGGACAAACTAAGGTCATCAATTGGATGATCGTGCATATCCTTCGCATGTACAATTCCAAGCACCCTTCACATGGGATGAGAGTCTTCCCTATGTTAAACATAGCTAAAACCAAACCCTACATAGCTCAACTGACCACAACCCCTTTCAGGTGGGGTTGGGATTCGAACCATTGGGTCCCATTGATGTTGCACTACCCCTTGTGGCCACCTCGACTGACTCATCCCCTGCTCCAAATGGATTTGAAAAATCCACCTGGTTCATTGAGTGGATCCAACAAATCTTCCAACAGTTTCAGTATATTTTACAGAAATCCAATTCCAAGTACAAGAAACGCCATGATCAACATGAGGTGCCACATAAGTTTCAGGTGGGAGACAAAGTTTGGTTGCACTTGTAGAAAGAAATCCTTATAGGTCCCCACCGAAAGCTTCTCCCACTCCATTATGGAACTTACACCATCACCAAGGTTTTGGGTGACATATATTTTGAGATCAACATTCCCCCTTTCCTTGGCCTGCACCCAGTGTTCAACGTGGCTCTCCTTCGGCCATATTTCCCACCATTATTGGATACCTCAAAGATAACAGAACAGTTGACACCAACAGAGCTCAACCCTGACTGCATGCAATAGTAATCTAGTGATCATATTGTGGACATAGAGTTCAAGGGTACTCGACAACAAAATATCCATATTTATCAAGTTGTTAAAGCAGGGCAACTCCTGCACCAAGGCAAGTGGCTCACCAAGGGCCAAATTCAATAGAAAATTCCTCATCTAATGGGGGAACTCAACAGAATGGAGACCATTTATTCATAATGGGGGATGATTGATAAAAATGGATTTTGGTGGCCTCCCACCTATTCCAACTGGTTGATTTTGGCATTTTCCCAGTTTGGCAGGTTTTTCCTAGTTTTTGGGTCCCTGACTTTTGGGGTCATTTTGAGGACCTAAACAATGTTTTTAGGGACCGCCATAGTTTGAATATAGACAAAGTTATATTTTGATGGAAACATGTGTATTCCTTGGATATACATTTCCAACAAGATATCAGGCGCCTAAAACAAACATCGTATGCGAAAGTTTCAACCCCGAGAAGTTGATGTACTAACTTACCCCAATGGGGCCCACATGAATTTTGGCACTTCATCTCTTAGGGTTAGGTTTTTGAATGTCTAGGGTTTTGGAATTCATTATTATTTTCAAAATTCCTTCAGAGACTCATTGTAATCATCTTCTTGCAAATGAGCACAACCATCACATCTCTTCTCATAGATAAGCCGCCACCATTACAACAAGCTTATTTTCCGCTGCATTTTACAATTTCAACTTATTTCCTTATTGAATAGAAACCAGGTTTATTGTATCTCTTTTATTATGTTAAGAATATTTTAATAGTAATGTGTATTCATTTCATTATGCTCATAAAATCCATATCAAACAAGGTTTTTATTAGTTGACTCTGCTACCCCATTCCCTTGCAGATAGTAGTTTGCATAATATCTTATTATGATCCCCTTATCAAGGGCAGATTTTATCAATAGTGTGGAGGAAAAGTAGGAAGCATTGTAAAAAATGAGAACATAGGGTATCCAAAACCTTGTTATCAGTTTTTTTTTCCAGAAATTGGATTACTACCTTTTCATAGACCTATGTGAAATGGATAGCCTCCATCCATCTCATAAAATAATTCGTTGCAGTCAAGATATATTTATGTTATTTCAAAGAATTAGGAGTAATTTCCCATATGAAGTTTATTCCCCAGTGCTTGAATGGTCTAGATATGGTCACTAAATGGAGTGGAATGACTTCCCTTTTTCCTCTACCAGCGCTCACTTGATAAGATTTACATTTCCTGGCATATGCATGAGAGTCCCTCAACAAAGTAGGCCAGTAATAACCAACCCTTAATATTTTGTGAGCCATGGTTTCTCCTGCAAAATGTCCACTCGTTGGACTGTCAGGGAGTTCTCTCAGTAATTTTTATGCATCATCATGTTCAAGACATCTAAGGAGTACTCCATCATAATTCACGTGGAAAAGCACAAAATTTATGAGGCGATATTGAGTATATTTTAACCTGAGGGCTCTCATTTCTCTAGGGTTTAGGTTTTCCGGACATGTTCCATGATGTAGGAGATAAGAAAAATTTCCATACTAGGATTCTTACCTGGGAGGTATGTATAAGGATTCACTGCACCATAATGACAACTCATTTTTCTAACCGGAGTCTTTTGTGTTAATCAGGTCTTGGTTTCTCGGCGGCCAGTTTACACAATCCTTGACCCTTCACTATTTTGACTAGTTTTATGTCGAGATTAAATTATTGGACAACTTTCATCCACTTTCCCTTTATTTCTCTCATCTTTTGTTGAGTGAACAGAGAGGACTGTGGGGTGAGGTACTATCACTTTAGTGTGATTCTTCAGGATATAGGACTTGAAATGTTTGAACTCTTTATAAACTGTGTAAGCATGTTTTTCTATAGTAGGGTAGTTCAGATCATCTCCTTGGAGGTTAGTGCTCATAAATGATACGAGTGCCTCATTGTTTTCATCATCTTTCTGGGTAAGTACCGCAACCAAGGATTGGTCAGAAGAAAAGGTATAAAGAAAAAAATATTTGTTGAAACCAGGGCTTCGTAGCACCGGTGCTTGGGAGATGGCAGTTTTGACATTTTTGAAATAATATTTCCTTTCTTCATCCCATTTAAAATATGCATCTTTGCGAATCATTTTTGTAAAGGTTTAAAAGTTACAGCGAAGTCAGTAGTAAATTTTCTCACAAAGTTGATTTTCCCAAAGAAAGATTGCATGGCATTTTTATTGTGAGGCAAGGGGAGTTGAGATATCTCTTTTATCCACTTAGGGTCAATGCTAATTCCTCCTTGAGATACAATATTACCTAATAGTTTCCCTTCCTCTATGCCAAAGATGGTTTTCTTAGGGTTCAAATATATTCCATATTTCCTACACCTTTCGAAGATATGAGTCAAATGTTGAATGTGGTATTACTTATTTTTTGAGTATATCGTTACATCATCTAAATAATCTACCACATACTTTTTAAGTAATCCCCAAAAGCTACGTCCATGGCCTTATGGAAGGTTTCCCCTGCATTAATCAACCTAAAGGGATTGCGTTAATAATAAAAGGTTCCCCACTTGGCTTAGAAGGTAGTTTTTAATCGATCTTCTTATGAAACCAAGACTTGGTTATATTCCAAGAAACCATCTAGGAGGGAAAACATTTCAGAACTAGATACCATCTGTAAGAGTTGTTCCATGGGTGGGACTGGGTAGTTATATTTTTATGATTATCTGTTAATTTTTTTGAAATACACACACATGCAGATCTCCCTAGAATTCTTTCTAATAGGCACTATATTGGCTACCCAGGCAGAGTGTCTGACCTAAAAGATAATCTTGGAATCTAACAATTTATTTAGCTCTTGATACATCAAAGGTTCCAGAGATGGGTGGTACTTCTTAAGATTTTTTTGGAAAGGTTTTATTCCATATATTAATGGGATCATGTGCTGGATAATAAGAGTATCGTATGTTTTCAATTCTTTGTAAGACCCAGAAAATACATCTTCATATTAATTAAATAGTTTAAGAAAATATTTCATATCTTCTTTGGACACTGTCTTACCTAGATTTACATTCTTGGGATTCTCAGGGGTGCCTAGGTTTATAGCTTAGTATATAGGACAT
>ML816889.1:86532-104260 GCA_009831015.1 Picea engelmannii
CCATATAATTGATAACTCCCCCAAACCCTATAAAACTATCACTTGTACCTTATATAACCATGATAAACCCTAACTATTATATAACCATTAACCCTTAACCAATATAGATTCTAACTAACCCTAATAACCCCTATCATCCATAACTAGTATAGATAGTAATGTACCCCTATAACCCCCTAACCATATAACACCTATAACCCAAAATAAATCTTATAACCTATAAAACTTATAAACTCTAACACGTAATAATGATCCCTTGTAACCCTTATAACCCGAAACCTCTAATAGATATAAGTCATATCCCGTAGCCCCTAACATGTATAACTTGTAACCATTGTAGCCTATAAATTATAACCTTTATAATTCTTAAACCTTGTAATTTTTAACCCCTAACACTCCCAACCCATATAGCCTATGTCATTTCAACCTTATATCCCTAATCAATATTATTAATGCCATCTCCTTTAAAAAATAGTATATAACGCTAACATATATAACCCTTAATGTCAAATCCTAGTAACCCCTACCTCTATTAGAACTAAATGCTAACCCCTAACACATATCACCCCTAACGATTAACATGTGTAAGCTCATAACCCTCGACCATTATAACTTCTAAATCCTAAACCTTAACACTTGTAACCACTAACCCCTATAAACCATAAACCCATATAACCTCTAATACCCTTAATCCATAACAACTATTATCTATAATATTTATAACCATTGATTCATATAACCTCTATCACCCAAAACCACAATCCCTTGTAACCACTAATTACCTTATAAATGTTATAACCCCTATCCCATATGACTTATATCACCACAAATTAATATAACCATTAGTTAATTCTTATGACCTCAACCCATTATAACTGTATAACACATAACAATTATAATTCTTAACCCTTAAATTTCCATTGGCAACCAATTCAATTTTTTCCATTGCCCTATAAGCTGCCTACACCTATGTCTTCTGAACTTCAAATTGTCGTCGCATTTTCCAAATAGATGATATTTTCATTTCTTGCGACACTTGCAAATTGGTCTCCATTTAGTTTTCACGACTGTAAGCGTGAAAAATCCTCCATCGTTATTTGAACTGTCATGATCTTTGCATTGATATTTTGAATGGAACTTACCTTTGGTTTATCATTAAGTGGCTAAAAGTATTTTCGAACTATGCCTATTTTCCTATTCTTACTTTGATTGCGCAACTTGACTTTATTAAACTTATGAGGCATTGAGCATATGGGTTTATACTTGATTCTATGAATTGCATAGGGGTCATGGTTTATTTTGTTTTTATATGATGTGATCCTTATTGTTATAGCTCTTGGCTTGTCAATTTTATAAATATCGATGGTCACAAGGTTTTAAAACGTTTGATTACACATTTATGCAATGGCGCATGTTTAACTTTTGGGATTGATTTCACATTGAATATTCATGGTTTGAAAGATTATGGTTAATGGCGCGTTGGCATATCACTCATCGTTTGATTTTTTTTGGTTGGCCGAATAGTATGGTTTTGAACTATGTTATGATTGATTGAACAGAGGATTAATTGGCAGTTGTACTTTTCCATTACTATTATGCATGGCGGTGAATAACTCCACCACCCTCGCATGTGCACATTAATGCTTCCCCTTTGATTGTTCGTAGCTGTTAGCCCAAATGAATCTGCTCCTGTGTGTTGGTGAATGTGAACCAAACCCTTACCATGTGCTTGCACCATGGCTCCAGTCGTGAGGTCTGAACCCAATGGTAGCCAGGTTCTGTTGATGTTCGACAGTGCTTGCAGTGACCTTGAGGACAATGGGTGTCTCCCGTTCATACAGAAATTTGATGGTTTTAACCTCTGCGTTGCTAGACAATTCGCCATGACCTTTGATGGCTGTCGAGCCAAGGTCAGCGATGTTCAATTGAAAATTGACGAGCAACTTATTAGTCTTGCTACGGGTTTTCCTGTCACTGGACGATGATGGTCCAAGAATTGCAAAGTAGAAGAGGTCCCTTGGACACTGCTCTTCCAGTCGCGTAAGGTTATCTCCTGTGATAAAGGATTGCCCATGACCATGCTGAAACAACGTTGGCATGATTTATTGATGATTATCAAACAGTTTATCACCTGCGAAGGTCGGTACGAGTTTGTTTTCTTACACCACCTTCGTTTTCTTATGGTTTTTATGGGTTATCAACTCAATATGCCCTATTACTTGCATAGAAGCCTGTTTAAAATGTCTAAGAAATATAAAAGGAACCAGGCTGATAATAGCCTTTTTCATTATGGGCTGGTTAAAATGATTGTTTTCTGTCATTTGGGGTTACACGGAGACTCTTGGAATGATTTCCTTGCTCGCAATGATTTTGTGGATTCGAACCCACCACAGGTTGACAAACCTGTGGTGAGCGAAGACAAGACTATACCCCCGGTACCCTACAACATTCTGTTACCTAAACCCTTACCCGACTCACCTATCGACCTACCCCACTCTGTGACCAAGGATGTCGAGACTGTTAAGCCTGTGGGAAAGAATCCTAAATCCAAACCCACTGCAAATGCCAAAGGAAAAAAGAATGCCTGTTTAATTTCTTGGATGGCGAGGAACAAGCCAAAACCTCCTATCAATCCTAACCCTCTCGTGTTAAGTGAAGACTTTGACTCGGAAGTGGAGCGTTTCCTGGCTAGTGAATATCCCTATTCGGAAGGTTTGTGTGCCAAACCCTCGTATGACTTTGTGTCGAACCTACCCCCTTGCCTACAAAATGACCCTAACTACCCATGCATTAAGCTGCCTTGTGAAAACCCCGGTCATTCATCCAAACCCTCTCCTGCTCTTCCTCAACCTACAGTGCCACCCTGTGATCAATGTAGCTCGTGGTTAGAGAGGTATTATAATGATGTGCCTATGCTACAGTCAAGAATTCACTCTTTGGAGGACAAGGTTGCACGGCTTACCAGTCAAAAGGCTGAGTTGCAAGCCACTGATAAGAAACAGAGGACGATAGGCTCTATCTTGTTTAAAAATCTGGAGTCAGCTACAATGGTCGTGAATTCTAAGTTGGCATAATTTGAGCAACCTCATTGGTATGTTCTATCACTTGTTTATATAACCAATTCGAATTCTTTGAATAGTTCTGTTAACGACATTGGTTGGCTCTATTATATTATATGCATTCTAGACATAGCTATGTTTTGATTAATGAAATTTGTTTTCCCAGTTTAGCTTCGATTGGATTTTTCATCGATTTGATTGGATCTTGGTGTGGATTTGATTGGTTTCATTTAGCTTAAATTGGATGCTCTGTTGCTAATGAAAATTGTTTGTATCTATTATAGACACAAGCTATTTCGCGTATTTCAATTTTGAACACAATCAAGTTTCGATTCGAATTTAATGTATACGATAATGGTTAACTGTTACGGTTTTATGTTCCATATGATTTTCGACCAATTCGAATACAATTCAATGTGATTCTGTGCAAATTCACCCAAATCGTGAATAGATTCAATTCATAACAGTTATACCCAGCCGGTTGATTCGCATTGATTTACTCCACCATGTTATTAGTTCGATTCATATTGCAATGAATATGTTGTTTAAATTTGATTTGAGGAACGAAAGTGACTATATCCAGGTTCACGATTTGTTTCTATAATTAAACTCAGTCGTGATTTGATTATTTGCCCAGATGATAATTATAACCTCTGTTGATTCTATTAAGATTGTGATCATGATTTATCGATCCTATCTGTTGACTGTGTAAGGATCCATCACGAAATTGGTTGGGTTGATGCTGTTAAGTATGATTTCATTTGAACATAATCGAAACAATATTTCTATCTTTACATTTGGTTGAACGATTTGAATCTTTTGTTGCATCATTATAGCTATGACAAGTGGAAATTGGTTGTGTTGGATTAGATTATGTCACATACGATATCACTCATTATTGATTTCATTTGGATATGAAACAGTCTTGTTACTGTTTGACCCGATTTTATGGTAAAAGAAAAACGGAGTATTCTTACCCTTGTTTTCGATTGAATCACTTTTGATTTTGTTTAATTTAAATGATAAAATCATTTGGATCATTAGTGATTCGTTTTTAATGTTTATTGAAATAAAATTGGTTTGGATTATTTTAAAGAGATTTGATTTGATTTCTATTTGATCCTGTATGCTATTTTAGACTAGCTATAGAATCAGATGATTCTGTAGCTAAGTCTGTAAGATTAGATTTTTATTGTTTTGCTAATAAAATATATTTCTAACTTGATATTTTTGGTCTATTGCAGATGAATTCGAAATTGCAGTGGATTTGATGAGCAGTTAGGGGATATTTGAAATATTTCACATGCATTTTAGTTTCCTAGTTTAGTTGATTTTGGGAATATCTTCCCAGATTATGTAAAACAGTTTGATATTATCCACAGGGAGGTTTTACCCTGTGGAGAGAATTATATGTACTTATTATTTTTGTAATAATGAACATCCTCATTCGTGGGAGAACAAAGATATGGAATTTTAATATAGACTGAGGCAAAATTTGGTGTTTTGTTACATCTTTAGCTTCTCATTATATCAATATTTTGTTTCATGTTGTGTATATCAATTTGTATCTAGTTAATGACTACTTTAGCTATCTTAATCATGTGCAAATGATATAATTTTAATCACAACAATCCATATCTGATTTCTTCCAAGCATTTGAAAAACATAGCAATTGCTTAGTTCAGTTTGTGAACGACATATTTCTCTTCTTCATAAGTTGAATTATTAAATATAAGTTTTTGCATAATAGGTTTCCCTTATTGCATAGATTTATAAATCATATAATTGTTATGATTTTTTATGTCTTGTTTGTCCTGTTAACAACTCAAAGAGTAGCGCAGCTTATCGTTTACGAGAAGCTTATGGACTAACTGGTGCGAGTTTACTTCCTCCGACCAGCTTCGAAGTCATCATACACAGGACAAATTAGGAGCGTTTCCAGGTCAGTTTGTCATTTGTTTGTTAGTGTATTTGTTAGAATATAGTTAGATATATATGTAGAATTAGTATATTAGATTGTTTAATTTTAGTAAATATATTAGATCGTTTAATTTCAGTCAGTTTTATTTCTTATTCATAAAATATAAAAATCAAAAATATATCTCTAGCTGTCTTAGGGCAGAAATCAAATGATTTTTACAGGTTTTATTCAATCTGCAAGTTGTAGATAATGTATATTTGTGAATAAGTTGTAATTCAATTAGTAACTAGATAGTTAATTATTAGAGTTAGTGTAATAGTAATTAGTAGTTTGTATATAAAATAGTTAGAGTAGTTTATATTTAGTTTTAATTTATTTAGTATTTTGTTTTAATTAGATTAGTATATTAGTTTGTTTTTATTTATTGTTAGTTAGTTTAGTTTCTTGTATTTAGTTTTAGTTAGTTTGTTTTAGTTAGATTAGTTAGTTTAGATTAGTTTTCTCTTTGGTTTTCTTAGGACTTTAGAGCAGCCAACGGAGCCGTTAAACCCGTCAGGGTGGTTCATTCCAAACGGCTTGGGTTATTTAGACAACCCCGGACTGGTTCCACTCTCTCAATTGACGGACGGACAATTTCGCCCGTCAACAAATGGCGCTAGAAGGAGGGCCTGAACTTAATTAATGGAATGAGGCAGTCGTAAGACTCCCCCCCCCCCTAATCGATCACCTATAGTGACTAGAATCCATTCACAAGATAATATTCCCACTCAAACAACAACTACTTCAACCAAAGATCCGCAGATCACAGTTGAGCCAGCAACCCCTAATCCTATAGGTGGTGATACACAAGAGATTATCCATTAGTCTCTTATTAAAAAACAAAGTGCCTTAGCTCGTCTTAGGCAACCAAACCGTCCGTGGGGTCAACCTTTAGACTTCTCTGACATCAGAGAACAGTTAGGTGATATAAGCCTCACTATGAATCCTACAGATCCAAACACAAATCCTGCTGCAGGAGGATCTGGGATACCTCCTTCACCACCTCCCTCATCTGCTTCCTCTTCTGGAGGAGATTCCTCTTCAGACGAAGGCAATTCACCTTCTCAACCTTCCACACCCACTACCCCAATGGAAAATCAAAACAACCCTGCTAGACCCTGGTTGGACCAGGATGTTGTAACTGTACCTGGAGCCCAACACCCTTTACCTAAGCACCCGGAGAAATGGCTTCCCAAGTTTGATCCCGATTCAAAACAGATAGCTAAAGATGATATTAAAAAATTTATGTTAGCCATCAGACTCCGCAATGTTGAAAATGAAGATGTTGTCTGTAGGTTGTTCCCTTATACTTTTGAGGGTAATGCGTCCACTTGGTACTTTTCCCAACAACCCCATACCATAGTGTCTTGGGAAAAGTTTGAGTCATGCTTTTTGGAAAAAATCAGAGATGGTAAACCTCCGAAAGTCTTAGTCATGGATATTTCAAGCTTAAAAATGAACCCAAAAGAAAAAGTCAAAGATTTTAATCAAAGATTCCTAACGCTTAAAAATCGAATCCCTGCAGATTCTATGCCTGCTTAGAGTCTTGTAATAGCTTACTACACTAAATCTCTACATCAAAGTATAGCTATTTGGGTCAAACGATCTAAAAATGCCACGTTGTTAGAAGCCTTCGAAGAGGCTACTCAGATTGAAAAAGATATACTTAGTCTTAAGGACTCTTCTAGCAACGAAACTGAGACTATTTCTTCTTCCAAAAAGAAGATTGAAATTCTCCCTAGACCCATACAAAGCAAAACACAACCTGAAAAATATGATTTGGAAAATTTAACTAAAGTTGTACAAAAATTGTCTAATCAAGTTATAGATTTAAAAAGGTCGACTGAAGAAGCTTCCTCACATAAAGGACCCTACAAACCTCCTTTCTGAAATCCTTTCCCTACCAACCGGCCTAATCCAAACCCCGAAGGCTTGAACCTAGAAAGTTTGCAATGCGCTCTTCAAACAATTCTAGAAGCCCAACATAACTTGATGCCTCCTGAAATCCCTCAGGAGGAAGTTGAGCAGGAAATAGTTCAAGAAGAAGAGTATTCTCCAAACATCTTTGGACACTTCTCGGATAGCATATTTCAAGCTAACTTCGAGACTGTTCACCCTTACAACACTAGGAGTAAGAAAACAAACAAACCTCCTGCCGAAAACACTACAACTTCACCTCCAAAGCCATCTAAATCAGCAGAAATTAAACAGAGTAATGCCGGCCCCAAATTAGATTATGATGTTGTTGAAGATCTAAAAAAATTAAGGGCTAATATTTCTATTTATGAGTTGTTGAAATTTCCAATTTTGTTACAGAAGATGTTGCAAAATATTTCAGAAAATGGCAAGAATGGTAAATCAAATGGTAACAAGGTTGTGCAAAGAAAAGTTCCACAGAAGACTTCCACTAAAAATAATCCTGATCCTCAAGATAAAGGAAACCTTCCCATAACTCCTATAAATAATAATGTAAATAATGTAAATAATGTAGATAAAGTAGCATTAGAAACTGCAAGTAAGAAACCTCAAGCTACTACTTTAAGTACTCGCAAGAATGTACCTCCTTTTCTTTTAACTTTCGAAATCTTCAACAGAAATGTGCATAATTGTATGGTTGACTCAGGAGCATCATCAAATGTGATGCCTTGGTCCGTCTACCAAAATATTAACGCTGAAGTAGAACCATCTTCTTTGAAAATCATACAACTTGATCGAACAGATGTAAAAGTTATAGGCGAACTAAAAAATGGATTGATTAGATTATCGTCTAACCCAAAGGTTCATCAGGTTATTGATATAATTGTGGTGGATATTCTAGAAGTGTATGGTCTATTTTTGAGCAGGGACTGGTCGGAGCAGCTACATGGTTACTTCGCGACAGACTGGTCTCACTTATGGCTTCCAGAAAACGATAAGCCCAACAAGATCAGGGTGAATCGTGAGTGTTACCTTAAGTTCATGGTCACGGATTTGAACGACCCCAACGAACCATACACACCTCCTGTTGATTCACATGAAGTCCAAGGGATGGACACCTTCTTCGGAAATTTCATGGCTGAAGTTTCACCTATCAACAATCTAGAACAACAGTCTGAGATCATAGCATACGTGAAACCAACAACTTCTATACAACAGTCCCATGAGCCCGATGGAAATCAAATTTGGTCTCTATATTTTGATGGTTCCAAGTCTAAAGAAGGAGCTGGTGCAGGCTGCATCATTATCAATCTGTCAGGTAATAAGACATTAATGGCTTGTAGACTAGAATTTGAATGTACTAACAATATCGCAGAATATGAGGCTTTACTGCAAGGTCTTAGGAAAGCCTTGGACATGAACATTCAAAATCTGGTTGTATTCGGTGACTCTGAAATAGTGGTTAGGCAGGTAAGAGACTCTATACATTGTCTTTCCCCGCATCTCAAAAGTTACCAGTACGAGGTATGGAGTTTAATGAATAAATTTTCTACTTTTAATATAAATTCCATTCCCAGAATAAATAATGCTGAAGTAGATCTACTAGATAATGTAGCCTCTAAACTTCTTCCTGGAGAAGGCTTATCCCCAAACGCATTCTCCGTGGAGCTATTGTTTCGACCATCTGTTCCTGAAAATATTACAAACTGGAGAGTATTTGACAATTATCAATAGATCATTAGACTTTCTGCACATGGAATAAACCTTTCAAGGTGCAGTGATAGATGAACGAACGCACGACGACAATTTGCACGACTTTACGATAATACCTAATCTGAAATCTCCTGAATCTCTATCAGACATGGTAAGTTTCATACCCAAATCTGTTGTTAGATTAGAAATTTTTTATGATTTTGAAGATAAATTTAAAAAGACGGTCAATTGCAAAACCAATAGTTCCTCATTGTCTTATGAAAAAGTCAACTTAGGGACTAGTGAAAATCCTTAGTGTATCAACTTAGGCTTGGGATGTTCTAGACAAGAAAAAGTTTCTTTTGTTAAATTATTTAAAGAATTCAAGGATGTCTTTGCATGGACTTACGATGATCTTAAAACATTTGACCCTAATATTATACAACATGTCATCCCGATAAAGCCCCAAACCTTACCCTTCCAACAGAAATTGAGGAAAATGCATCCTAAACTAGAACCGACCATTCAAAAAGAATTGAATAAACTCCTAAGTGCTAAAATAATTTTTCCTGTTAGACACACTCAATGGGTATCCAACCTTGTCCCAGTTCGGAAGAAAAACGGGGAAATTCGACTTTGTGTCGATTTCCGAAACCTCAACCAAGCGTCTGACAAAGATAATTATCCTGTCCCTCCCATGGAACAGATCCTTCAACAAGTATCTGGTTCCGAGAGGCTATCCTTATTGGATGGTTTCTCCGGATACAACCAAGTCTTGATGTCTCCGCCAGAACAACTAAAAACTACCTTCCGTACCCCGTGGGGCACTTATGCTTATCGCAAAATTCCCTTTGGATTGATTAATGTTGGTGCTACCTTTTAGAGAGCAATGGAAATTTCTTTTAGAGGCTTAATCAATCACTCCGTAGTAGTCTACTTAGATGATGTGACCATTTATTCTAAAAACAAAGACGATCATCTAGCTCACTTATGAGCCGTTCTGCTACGATGTCGTAAATACGGCATCTCCTTGAACCCCAAGAAGTCCATCTTTGCAGTAGAACAGGGTAAGCTCCTAGGATTCATTGTGTCTAGTGATGGGATGATTATTGACCCTGAGAGGACTCAAGTCATCACTAAAATTCCCCCACCTACATCCAAAAAATCCATGCAGTCTTTCCTAGGCCAGATTAATTTCGTGAGAAGATTTGTCCCCAGTTTCTCCGAAATGGTCAGGCCTCTACAAAACCTGATTAAGAAAGACACCCAATATCATTGGGGACCCATAGAAAATCAAGCTTTTAATGCCATAAAGAAGGCCATAATAGATGCTCCGTCTCTCATGAGCCCTGATTTCTCTCAAGATTTTACACTCTATACTTTTGCCTCTGATTGTTCCTATGCCACAGTCCTAACTCAGAAGAATTCCAAGAACAACGAAGTACCCATCGCCTTTATGAGCTCTGCTTTCAAAGGTGCTGAACTTAACTACCCAGCGGTCGATCGGCAAGCCTACGCTGTTTTCAAAGAAGTTAAGCACTTCCGGTCCTATCTTTTGAAGTCAAGGACGAAGGTCATTGTCCCCTACCCTGTCGTAAGGAACTTGTTAGTGCAAAAGGAGTTAGGAGACAAGAGAGCCAACTGGGTCACCTCCTTGCAGGAGTATGACTTAGAGATCACCCCAGCACAGATCATGAGAGGCCAAGGATTGTGTAAATTGGTTGTTGATTCAGAAATAGGACAACGAGAAGATAGTGATACGTCATACCTAGAACAACCCAATCAAAGTTTGATTTGTTGCACACAAAACCTCGTAAGTCCTTGGTACGACGATATTAGATACTGTCTTGAACATGGATCAGCACCCCGTCACCTTGACCCCACCAAAAAAAGAGAGTTGAGACTAAAGTCCGCCTCCTTTCATATAGTTAATGGTATACTGTTTCGTCAGAATTTTGACGGCATATTGATGCGTTGTCTTGAAAAAGACGAAGCAGAAAAAGTCTTGCTTGAGTTGCATGCAGGAGAAGCTGGTGGTCACTTCGGTGGCGACACCACTACTCATAAGGTTTTAAGAGCCGGTTACTACTGGCCCACACTTTTTAGGGATGCCCATTCCTTGTGTCATAAATGTATCATTTGTCAGAAAGCATCAGGGCAGTTGCAAAAACCAGCCTTCCCCTTGCAACCCATTTCAGTCGATTCTCCTTTCCAGCAATGGGGCCTTGATATCATAGGTCCTATTAACCTCCATCCTCACAACAACACAAGTATATTGTGACAACCACTGATTCCTTTACTCGATGGTCCGAAGCCGCCACGCTAAGAACTGTTAACACAAGTCAGGTGATCACTTTTTTGAACTCGAATATTATCACTCGTTTCGGTATCCCTAATTGTCTAGTCTTTGATAACGCTTCATACTTTTCTTCTCTAGAGATGAGTGAGTTCTCTTTGGATAAAGGAATAAAACTGAAGTATTTTGTTAGTTACTACCCCCAGGGCAACGGCTTAGCAGAATCAACAAACAAGAACTTGATCAAAATTATCAAGAGAACCGTGGCTGAAAATCACAAGAACTGGCACAATGCACTGTGGGCTGACAGGGTAACACCCAAAGCCGCTATAGGTAACTTCCCGTTTTTCCTCGTTTATGGTAGAGAAGCCATTCTTCCACCTCAGATTCTTCTTCCTTCGCTTCAATTGTCACAAAAATTTCAAGAAGAAGATTGTCCCCCTTTAGAAAGCCGCATTAATGCTTTGATGAAGTTGGAAGAAGTAAGAACTCAAGCTAAGCGTAAGTTAGACCAACATCAACAATTGATTAAAAGATGGTTCGATTCTAATTCTGCTTCTGATAGGAATTTTGAAGTAGGCGATCTCGTTTTGAAATGGGACAAACCACACAAAGGAAAGGGTGAGCACACCAAGTTTCAAAACTTATGGCTTGGGCCATTTTTAATTGCTGAAAAATTGGGTCCTAGTTCCTTTCGATTACAGAATCTTGAAGGTCAGCTTGACACCTATCCGTTGAATGGCCAAGCCTTGAAAAGATACTTTGCTTGATAACTACCCTTGTATGTTATGTAAATATTTCTTTTGTTTGCCTTTTTCGTTTTCTTTCTGTTTTGGTTTTGATTTGAATTGATCAGTTTGATGTGTTTTTTGAAAGATATGCATGCCTGTGCACTGAGCCATTCAGACAAAGAACATAGAAAATTTTCTTCATTGAAATAACTTTTGAAAGATTGTATGAACATCAGTGATATATTTCTGAAACTGATATTTATGATGAAAAATTTTGTTGTTTGAAAGAAGTTACTAATTTCAATCTCTGAGCAAAGTTTGTCATGATCATCTATTATCTTTTTACGCTGTCCCTTTTCCGTAAAGGAATGACTCAAAAGATGTCTCCCTGTCGTAGTAAGTTGTTTTTGTAAATAAAACATTTCTGGAGTTGAATAAAGGACAGTGTTAAAAAATTCTGATGAGGCCTAAAAAATATGTTAAAATATCAAGACTTTCAGCGTCAACCCACTCAGTTATATATCTACAAAAGAAAACAAAATAAAAATATTAATAAGAGCTGTGGGAAGTGTTTGTAAACCCGACGGGATACTGAACAGGTCCGCTGGCAGCAGGTAAATGCATGCATGACGCCAAGACAACTTCGTCGGGGTACTGAACAGGCCTGCTGGTAGTGAAGCAATGTCGGGTACATGAAAATCTGTGAAAAAATATAAGAAACCTCTTTAATGTCCTTTATTCTGATCTAGAACTTCTTGATAGGATACAGATGTCAGAGTGGGTTAAATGGAAACCCTGTCGAGGCTATGGACGCCTGCTGGCAACAGTGGCCATGCCAACAGTATTGAAGATTTTATCATTAATATCGTGACTTGTTGATCTTAAGACTGTTATTAGTTTTCATCTTTTAAAACATCGCTGGAAAAGATGGTAAATGATGATGTTTGTACGATTTTCTGGTTGTTGTTTTTGAGTTGAAATTTTCTTTGCTGTCCTAATCTGAAGTTATTTCTTTTGATAGAGATAACTGCTTCTACCAGCGTGTCACCATTGTTGGCAGCCAATTCAATTTTTTCCATTGCCCTATAAGATGCCTACACCTATGTCTTCTGAACTTCAAATTGTCGTCGCATTTTACAAATAGACGATATTTTCATTTCTTGTGACACTTGCAAATTGGTCTCCATTTAGTTTTCATGACTGTAAGTGTGAAAAATCCTCCATCGTTATTTGAACTGTCATGATCTTTGCATTGATATTTTGAATGGCACTTACCTTTGGTTTATCATTAAGTGGCTAAAACTATTTTCGAACTATGTCTATTTTCCTATTCTTACTTTGATTGCGCAACTTGACTTTATTAAACTTATACAAGGATTTAACATTAATCCGCCCGGCCAATAAGCCAAACCATATTCCTTGTTAGTGATATGGGTTTAAATTGTTTTAAATTTCCTTTGTATAAAGGTTGGCGGGGGTTCGGGCCGGGGCTAAGCCCCGGCCCATGGTTGCATTACAGTTGACGTGACCATAGTTCAAATGATTGCGCGGGAGGAGTTTCATTTATTTAACCGTGGTTTTAAATGTTGAAACAGGTGACCACTAACCAAAGGTTAGCGCGCGGGCGGTTACATTTGTTTTAAACCGTGTATTGTAATGTATATGCGTGGGTTGTGTGGTGGTTCCATATGTGACCCAGCATTTGTTAAAATGGCGCGTGAACATTTTTAATGGAGTAAGCCCATGGTTCGGGCGTTAGTTCATATGCCCGTTATGTTTATGGCGCGGGGGCTTTACAACGAATTCAGCCCGTGGTTACACCATGCCCATACGACCATTGTATACGGAGGGCGCGGGAAATGTGTGGTAAGTTAAAACCCACGGTTGTATGGTTTAATACATACGACCAAACCTTTACCTTTTGGCGCGCGCGGTTTAAACAAAGAACGGTGAGCCTTTTTATGCGCTGGGACGGGGCCATATGGTCCCCCATGCACCCAACACCTCCGTCCTCGGGGGCTATATTCGCGCTAACCGTTCGACAATTTGGCACCATTTTCAGGACGCGCGTGGAGGCTGGGTTTTGTGGCCGAAAACGCATTGGAGCTGGGTTCACTTTCCACAGGTGCAATTTGGCGAGCCTGTAATAGAGCTTGGGGAAAGGAAAAATGGCAGAAGCATAACTTGATGAGTTTTTGACCAAATTAGGTGCTGTAAAAGCCCATCTAGGGGTTTTTGGACGTTCTGAGTCCATTGGTGAGGTTATCACAGGAATTTGGAGACTTCTAATGTAGGTTTTTAACCATTGAAGCTTGAGGGAGCTCCAGGGACCATTGAAGCCCTCATTGTTTGAGGCATTGCTCTGATGAGCACATAATCATTTTCTGAGACTGAATAGTCATTTCTGACTGTTTATTATGCTCTGAACACATTGGGATAGGTTGCAGATCCATTGGAGGACTTCTACAGGTATTTTTTCCTCATTCAAGTTCAGGGAAGCTTGGAGGCCACATGTAGGAGAGGTCATTGTTGGATGAGCCATTGTCCATTTGCAGAGTTTTTACAGTCATTTTTGGGGTTTTATTGTATTCTGAATCCAATGGTACAATAAGTAAATCCATTGGAGTTGAGCAGCAGCTTGTAATGAGCATTTGACAAACTAATCCCAAAGAGCCAAGTCCATTGAAGGAGGCTCAAGGAGACGTAGCCCAGAGAGGGGTGAACTCCTTTATCATCTTGGTATTGCTGTGATTTTTATGTGTTATTTGCTGCACTTTTTATGGTTGTGTTTTGATTTATAACACATATTTAAGCATGTAAAAGAACCTTTCTTCACACATGTACATTGCAAACAAGAACCAAGAACTTAACACATAAACCCTCTTGCACATTTTAACACATGAAGCAAGGTCCTGTTAAGATTTATTTTATGAGGTAGAGGGTGCTTGCATAGCATAACAAGTCAGCCTTCTATTTTCAGATCATTGAGAATATGGGTTTATACTTGATTCTATGAATTGCATAGGGGTCATGGTTTATTTTATTTTTATATGATGTGATCCTTATTGTTATAGCTCTTGGCTTGTCAATTTTATAAATATCGATGGTCACAAGGTTTTAAAACGTTTGATTACACATTTATGCAATGGCACATGTTTAACTTTTGGGATTGATTTCACATTGAATATTCATGGTTTGAAAGATTATGGTTAATGGTGCGTTGGCATATCACTCATCGTTTGATTTTTTTTGGTTGGACGAATAGTATGGTTTTGAACTATGTTATGATTGATTGAACATAGGATTAATTGGCGGTTGTACTTTGACATTACTATTATGCATGGCGGTGAATAACTCCACCACCCTCGCCTGCGCACATTAATGCTTCCCCTCTGATCGTTCGTAGCTGTTAGCCCAAATGAATCTGCTCCTGTGTGTTGGTGAATGTGAACCAAACCCTTACCATGTGCTCGCACCATGGCTCCAGTCGTGAGGGCTGAACCCAATGGTAGCCAGGCTCTGTTGATGTTCGACAGTGCCCACAGTGACCTCGAGGACAATGGGTGGCTCCCGTTCATACAAAAATTTGATGGTTTTAACCTCTGCGTTGCTAGACAATTCGCCATGACCTTTGATGGCTGTCGAGCCAAGGTCGGCGATGTTCAATTGCAAATTGATGAGCAGTTTATTAGTATTGCTACGGGTTTGCCTGTCACTGGACGACGATGGTCCAAGAATTGCAAAGTAGAAGAGGTCCCTTGGACACTGCTCTTCCAGTCGCGTAAGGTTATCTCCTGTGATAAAGGATTTCCCGTGACCATGATGAAACAACGTTGGCATGATTTATTGATGATTATCAAACAATTTATCACCTGTGAAGGTCAGTACGAGTTTGTTTTCTTACACCACCTTCATTTTCTTATGGTTTTTATGGGTTATCAGCTCAATATGCCCTATTACTTGCATAGAAGCCTGTTTAAAATGTCTAAGAAATATAAAAGGAACCAGGATGATAATAGCCTTTTTCATTATGGGCTGGTTAAAATGATTGTTGTCTGTCATTTGGGGTTACACGGAGACTGTTGGAACGATTTCCTTGCTCGCAATGGTTTTGTGGATTCAAACCCACCACAGGTTGACAAACCTGTGGTGAGCGAAGACAAGACTGTACCCCCGGTACCCTACAACATTCTGTTACCTAAACCCTTACTCGACTCACCTATCGACCTACCCCACTCTGTGACCAAGGATGTCGAGACTGTTAAGCCTATGGGAAATAAGCCTAAAGTCAAACCCACTGCAAACACCAAAGGTAAAAAGAATGCCCGCTTAATTTCTCGGATGGCGAGGAACAAGCCAAAACCTCCTGTCAATCCTAACCCTCTCGTGTTAAGTGAAGAGTCCGACTCGGAAGTGGAGCGTTTCCTGGCTAGTGAATATCCCTATTCGGAAGGTTTGTGTGCCAAAACCTCGTATGAATTTGTGTCGAACCTACCCCCTTGCCTACAAAATGACCCTAACTACCCAGGCATTAAGCTACCTTGTGAAAACCCCGGTCATTCATCCAAACCCTCTCCTGCTATGCCTCAACCTACAGTGCCACCCTGTGATCAATGTAGCTCGTGGTTAGAGAGGTATTATAATGATGTGCCTATGCTACAGTCAAGAATTCACTCTTTGGAGGACCGGGTTGCACGGCTTACCAGTCAAAAGGCTGATTTGAAAGCCACTGATAAGAAACAGAGGACGACAGGCTCTATCTTGTTTAAAAATGTGGAGTCAGCTACAGCGGTCGTGAATTCTAGGTTGGCATAATTTGAGCAGCCTCACTGGTATGTTCTATCACTTGTTTATATAACGAATTTGAATTCTTTGAATAGTTCTGTTAACGACATTGGTTGGCTCTATTATATTATATGAATTCTAGACATAGCTATGTTTTGATTAATGAAATTCGTTTTCCCAGTTTAGCTTCGAATGGATTTTTCATTGATTTGATTGGATCTTGGTGTGGATTTGATTGGTTTCATTTATCTTAAATTGGATGCTCTGTTGCTAATGGAAATCGTTTGTATCTATTATAGACACAAGTTGTTTCTCGTATTTCAATTTTGAACACAATCAAGTTTCGATTCGAATTTAATGCATACGATAATGGTTAACTGTTACGGTTTTATGTTCCATATGATTTTCGACCAATTCGAATACAATTCAATGTGATTCTGTGCAAATTCACCCAAATCGTGAATAGATTCGATTCATAACAGTTATACCTAGCCGGTTGATTCACATTGGTTTACTCCACCATGTTATCAGTTTGATTCATATTGCAATGAATATGCTGTTTAAATTTGATTTGAGGAACGAAAGTGACTATATCCAGGTTCACGATTTGTTTCTATAATTAAACTCAGTCGTGATTTGATTATTTGCCCAGCTGATAATTATAACCTCTGTTGATTCTATTAAGATTGCGATCATGATTTATCGATCCTGTCTGTTGACTGTGTAAGGATCCATCACGAAATTGGTTGGGTTGATGCTGTTAAGTATGATTTCATTTGAACATAATCGAAACAATGTTTTTATCTTTACATTCGATTGAACGATTTGAATCTTTTGCTACATCATTATAGCTATGACAAGTGGAAATTGGTTGTGTTGGATTAGATTATGTCACATACAATATCACTCATTATTGATTTCATTTGGATATGAAACAGTCTTGTTACTGTTTGACCCGATTTTATGGTAAAAGAAAAATAGATTATTCTTACCCCTGTTTTCGATTGAATCACTTTTGATTTTGTTTAATTTGAATGATAAAATCATTTGGATCATTAGTGATTCATTTTTAATGTTTATTGAAAGAAAATTGGTTTGGATTATTTTAAAGAGATTTGATTTGATTTCTATTTGATCCTGTATGTTATTTTAGACTAGCTACAGAATCAGATGATTCTGTAGCTAAGTCTGTAAGATTAGATTTTTATTGTTTTGCTAATAAAATATCTTTCTAACTTGATATTTTTGGTCTATTGCAGATGAATTCGAAATTGCAGTGGATTTGATG
>ML816889.1:104360-118385 GCA_009831015.1 Picea engelmannii
TCCATGAGAATTCCCTCAATATATAGGAGAGAATGAATTAGTTACTTGGATAATAATGATCCCAAAATATCAGGGAATCCAGTACTAGGATAACCATTTGAATGCCATCTCATCCTTCTAGAAGATTCCCTTCTAGAAGCATCAAGAATTCATCTTTTTCCTTGCTTTAGAAAGAGTTCGCACCCTAGAAGTTCAACACAGTGCAAACTTCTCGCACCCTAGCTTAAGACAGCCTACGAGAATCATGCATTATCGCAGGCAAATATACTAGCAGCCTACGAACAGTCTTCAAAAATGAGTTTTCTGGAAGAGATGACAATAACTTTTTCTCATGAGAAAGTTCTTATGAAGAGCCTGAGTACACCATCATCAATACATCATCACGACGACCAAAATCATGGGTAATAGAATTCCCCCCAAAGTATGAGGTTAGAACCAGTGATAGCCGAAAGACTTTGTAAGTTGTATGTGTGTGTCGGGAACCAGAAGCACATCTAATCGGAAACCTGCGAACAACCAAGCATCTGCAGAATATCATATATACCAATCCTGAGGTAGGAATTCCCATACTCAGATCATAGACTGATGACATTATAGACATGGGTCATGGCCACCAATCATACACTGTGGATCCATGCCGTCAAAATATAGCATAGCCACCAGAATACATTGTGGATCTATGCAAGAAATTTCAAATCAAGATGACATAGCCATGAGACATACACAATGGATCTATGTGTTTCAAATTATACATACTCCATCGCAACCTGGATTACAAAGAAGATATCTAGGGTCTTCAATCTCGTTGCCCAAAGTACGAATCTAACCATGTGATTACATGTGTTGAAGTCGAACATGGTAGAAACCACTTGATTATCGGTCAATGATGAAACCGTTAACAAGTGCGAGGGAAATCACCATTGATGTCAATGACTCCCAAGGTACTATAGTACAATCCACCAAGTGTGAATAAATGAGTTGATGTCGAACATACGATGGAAACTTTCGATCAGGGGTCAATGATGTAAACCCACTGTCGAAAGCGAGGAAACCTACCATTGAGGCATGCAAGCTCCAAGGTACCAAATAATTTCTAAGTCTTGATACCGGATAATGAGCTGAAGTCGACGGAACAAAACTCATCACAGAAGGGCCTTGATGTATCCCCCATCAATGACACGAAATGAGTAACAGATTTTGAAGGTGAAACAAAGTATTTTGCAAATTGGACTGGACACAGGGAAGGCCGACACAGAAAGAATGGACAACTGCAGATGGCCGACTCAATATATGTTTCAGATGGACTTCTCTTGAACATATGAATGACACGACCAATGATTTGGCAGCATTGACTCAAAGACGACACAGGGAATGACCTTGTAGCAAATTGAATGAGAGACAAATGGATTTCCCAAACCGGCTTCAATGATGAATAGGGGGTGTCATGTTCAAGAACGACACTTACTGCCAATCAATACGAAGATGAAAACATATCCCTTTCCCAAATTTTCCCCCACCATTTCTGGCAAGTACCTCTTTATTTTTACGCAAGCTTGAGGAGGATAACATATGCTTGTTGATATAAGCTCATCCTTTGGACGATTCCCTCAGATTATTTTTAACGAACCCTAAGAAGGAGTGGTTCAGTCCCATCACGGGTCTGGAAATGTTTGTTTAACGAGTCCAGAGCTAGAAAAATCGAAGGTTTTTCAAGATTATAGAGTTTGGAAAAACACTTAAAAGAGAACTCTCTCAGTTCCTTTTTCGTAAAACAGTCTAGACGAGACTGAAAAAGAGATAAATTATTGCTCACCAGATGCTTACTTCAAATACTTTATCGAGCATAAAAATAGCAAGGTCGCTCGACGATCTTTTCATGTTTAGAGAGTCTGAAAAGAGCTTAAAGAGGACT
The DNA here is from genome assembly GCA_009831015.1 of Picea engelmannii. Classification (NCBI taxonomy): domain Eukaryota; kingdom Viridiplantae; phylum Streptophyta; class Pinopsida; order Pinales; family Pinaceae; genus Picea; species Picea engelmannii. The sequence continues at coordinate 106,273 of ML816889.1, forward strand.
CCAGGGGGATTCCTTTTTCGTATAACTTTGTTGAGCCCGAAAAAGTGATAAAAGTATGCTCAATTATATTCTCATGTATTTACGAGCATGAGAAAGAACAAAGACTAAGCTCGGGATTGTTTTCATTTTTACGCAAGATTTAAAACAAAACAAAACTATGCTTGGAACTGGTTTCATTTTTACACAAGCTTGAACCAGAGGAAACTATGCTTGAGGTAAGTGGTTTCATTTTTACACAAGCTTGAACCATAGAAAACTATGCTTCTAACTTCCCAATGCATGGTTGGTACTTAGCCCCCAACTTAAGAAACTAGCGGCTCTACTTCAGCATGAAGTCCAGAGGTTGAGGCAAATGCCCCCCAAGATTCGTTTCATCCAACTGCAAAGGAGAATGAAATGAATATTCAAATACTAGATGAAGGACTTGACTCAAACAGAGAGGGGGAAAACTATTTCATTTTTTAACGAGCTTGACACAGAAACAAGAACTATGCTCAGAACCTCTATTTCATTTTTTAACGAGGTTGCCACAAAGACGAAAAAAAAAAATGATCCTCGTAAGTGGTTTCATTTTTTAACGAGCTTGAAATCAAAAAACCATGCTCTTAACCTCTGTTTCATTTTTTAACGAGGTTTCCATAGAGATGAAAAAACTATCCTCAAAACCTTTGTTTCATTTTTTAATGAGGTTGCCGCAGAGACGCAAAAACTATCCTCGGACATCTCTTCTTGATCATGGATTCCAAGAGGAAAATGCTCCAAAATGGCATCATGTCAAGGGACAAAACTCGGTCATGGATTCCAAGAGGTCTTCACTGGAAGGAAGAAACACACTCTGGAAGGACACCATGTTGAGGGTCGCGATAGGAGTTAAGAGATCAGGCTCTAACAACCCTATCGAAGAGATTACCATTTCAACTACTGGATCTAAGTCATCAGAAGTTGAAGCCAGGGGTGACAACGCCACATAATTCACCTGTGGCGGGGGCGATACCATCTGCGTATAAGAACCATTCAGGGAGGCAATCCAGGTGGGGTCAATGAATGAAAGTTGATCAACAGTCACAACCCGTCCATCGTGAGGGAAAGATATCACATGAAAATAGTAGACACAATAGATTTCATGGAATAGACATAATCCCGCCCAAGGAGTAAAGAAAAATACAAGGGGTCTTGGACTACCATGACATCAATGAAGAGAGTTTTCCCTCCCAAAGTTAGAGGAAACTGAGGAAGGGTCCCTAAAGGTTGACTAGTTCTTTTGTTAAAAGCTAACAAATTCTGCGTAACCAGTGCAAGTGGAGGATAACCCAAATCTTGCCAATCAATAGAGGACAAAATACTAACAAACGAACCTTCATCTATCAACATTTGAGGAACGTCCTGACCACAAACTTGTACTGTAATCTAGAAAGGAATGTAAGAGGGAAGACGAGGTCCAGTTAGCACACCCCAATCAAAACGGATGGTCTCATTACTTGGAGGGAGTTTCACGGGAGAAGGAGGAATATCCCCTGACACGACAGAGTCTGTATCAACGAGAAAAACATGGGCAGTATCAGGTTTACTTTCTAGCGGGAGAGTAGGATCGACCGATGGAGAGATCAGATTGACCACATGAGTTTTATTCTCCAAGGAGAGAATGGGGTCGACAGATGGAAACAGATTGACCACTTGGGTGACACTCTCTAACGGGAGAGTGGGATCGACCGAGTTCCTTCATTGGTCATTTTGAGAACTGATGCCATTAAATAAATCCAACCTAGAGTCTAGGGAAAACAAACAACACACGCTAAAAATCTAGGAAGCAAGCAAACAAACAAAACCTTCTCACAATGAGCACACTAGTTGGTGATGAAATCCAACGTCGCGAGAACAAAGTAAGAAGGGGCTGAGATAGAGCGGGTGGAAAAGTTACATTGATGACCTACTTAATGGTCTTACAACCTGGTGCAAGTTCCCACACATAATCGTGGGTATACCCTCCAAGGAGCCCAAGTGAGTTTGGCCAACATCGATTCCAGGTACTACGAAGACTTTCCCCTCCACAGTCACCTCGGGTAAAGAACCTAGAAAGATAGACCACTAAGGTTACCACCAACAACAATAAATCCCGGGGGGACAGTTGACAGTCCGATCCACACGCAAGGGTAGGGTATCTAGCCTGAAATCAACTCAAAAGGCTTCCACTCATCATTGTGGGTATACCTCCGAGTGATCCCCATAATACGTGCAATCTCTACACCAATACCAACAAAGCAAGGTGAGTAACTCTGCTAGTTTCAATGTGACCTCGTGATTGACCCTTGTGTTAGAAGGGCTTCCCAGGACAAAATGTAATAAGTGGATTTAAACGCTCCTTAAATCAATATTCTATGTTTGTTTGCAACTTTGGAAAGTCATTTTTCACACCTATTCCAAAGACCTACAACTAATCTAATGTAGGTTTGCTACCAGAAAAGATAAAAATGTCTAATCAATTTTTTATAAGCACTTTATTTTATGGTTGTTGTTACTCAAGAGGAAAATGGCGTGGACAATATGGTGTTTTGACCGACTCGAAAATTATGCAAAGATATGAAGATGCATTTTTTTCATTTCGATGAAAGCTATGCTATGAGAAGGAGAAAACATTTATCATTCCCATATGCATGATGTCCCAAAATTCATTAAATTCCTCAATATAAAGATTCCCAAGAAATGAGAAAAAGGTACTGAACACCAATGCATGATTAATGCCCCCCCCATGAATCATAATGCCAAGAATCATGCAATTTATCTACTTGAAATGCAAAGATGCCCCCAATCTAATATAAAGCAAGAAATTAAATCTTTTTGTTTCAAAAATTTCACTAAAAGAAATAATGAATTTTGTTAAAACAAAGAAACTCAAACTAGTCTTTTCAATTGCATGAAAAATATGATCTTTCAATCAATAAGAAAATGAGAAAAGACCAAGAAAAGTCAACTTTCAACCAATCACTGGTTCTTAACTAATCAAACATACTCAGATCCGAAATCAGAGAGTATGGTTTTGCCAAGAAAAGTCAAGAAACGAAAGTCAAGACAAAATTGACAAGAAGAGCCTTGAAATCCTAGGATTATTCATGCACGCAATCGAAGACAAGAAATACATCAATCAATGGTCCAAGAAACTCTTATAAGGCACCTAGACTGATCTGGGCAGCTGAAGATGCCAAAGTTCAAATCCAAAATTGTGAAAAAACGAGTTCGCAGGCTGGTAGTATTACACAGTGCAAGAATTAGGCATTCTCGCAGGTGGCCCTTGAGCAGGGTGAGAGAACCTCGCACTACAACCTAAAGGCAGAGTGCGAACTCTGTGGATTCTCATAGGAAACAGTGAAATACAGTGCGAGAACCTCTGAAACTAATCAAATTTTTGGAAAATGAAGCAAAATTTAAAAAGGCCTCTGGACCCAGAAGGTCTATCAGGATATCCTGAAGACTCAGAGATTGATAGGAAAGGAGAAAAGTGAAACAAGAGAAAATGGCCATAGAAAAATACCAAAATACACAAAGAAAATGGGATTGCTCCCCAGCGGAGTCGCCAATTTTGTTATTGGATAAATCTGTAAGTGTGGACACAAACCGATCTCCCTAGATCCACCTAGATCTAGAATAAAGCAAGACAGAACATGACTCTTTCCCTAGAATCTAACCATTGAATTAAATAGGAGGCAAGAACAAATAACATACCTTATTATCACTTTCTATGGTCTTTTTTGCTCCCGCTTCACTCCAGTGTTCTTGTGCAGCCAAGACCAAGACAACACAAACCAACCAAAGTGAAGAAAGCACAATCTATTCAACAGTCAATCTATGTATATGATCAAGGAATTATACAATAAAGTGGAATTAGCTTTATGGGAAAGGGACATATTACTGTATCATATTAATGGAAAGTAAAGATTACAACCTGAGCCTTGATGTCGCAAACTTCCTTTTGATGGCCCTTGGCTCCGACACACACACTTGCTCACTTGCATGAAGAAGATCAACTCTTTTGGATGAACTTGCTGGAGTCTCCTAGCTGTTGTAGCATCAGTCCTTCATACAATTCTTTCACCAATTCTCCAATGAATCTTGCTTCAACCTTCTTGCTTAACCTTTTCCATGAGAGTTCCCTCAATATATAGGTGAGAATGAATTAGTTACTTGGATAAGAATGATCCCAAAATATCAGGGAATCGAGTACTAGGATAACCATTCGAATTCCATCTCATCCTTCTAGAAGATTCCCTTCTAGAAGCATCAAGAATTCATTTTTTTCCTTTCTTTAGAAAGAATTCGCACCCTAGCAGTTCAACACAGTGTGAACTTCTCGCACCCTGACTTAAGACATCCTGCGAGAATCATGCATTCTCACAGACAAATATACTAGTAGCCTGCGAACAATCTTCAAAAATGAGTTTTCTGGAAGAGATGAAAATAACTTTTTCTCAGGAGAAAGTTCTTATGAAGAGCCTGAGTACACCATCATCAATACATCATCACAATGACCAAAATCATGGGTAACACTCATAAACCCCTAAATGCTATCAAATCTATAATCCATAACCTTTATAACCTCAGTCCCACCTCTATAATCCATAACCTTTATAACCTCAGTCCCACTTGACTTATAACACCTACAAAATATATAGACCCTTATCCCTATAATCCATAACATCCCTAACCCCTATAACACTTCACCCATGTAATCCTAAAAAACCTTAACCCTTTTAACGCTTAACCTTTATGAATCATAACCCATATAACCCTTAACCTCTAATATATGACCTTATAAACCCTACCACTCTTATACTAAAAAAATGATATAATTTCATATTACCGCTAACCCCTAACCTTTATTACCCCTAGTAGATGTAGTACCTAGCACCAAACCCATCCAATATATATAAATAAGAACCCCTAATCCTTATAATCATTAATTCCTACACCCCTAACCCTTATAACTACTAAATTATTATCACCTTGAATATTTAATCCATATAACACAAAATGAGTATAAAATCTATCTAACCCCTTCATACCCTATATCCTATAAATATATTATGGCCACTAACAATTATAACCATTTTAAACCCTAACCCTTAAAATATACAATACATAATCTCTTATATTTGTAATGAATATCCCTTATAATCACTATCACCCTAAACAAATACAACCCCTAACCTATATAATACCTTACATGTATAATGATTTAAAAACCTTATAATTTCCATAATAATATAAATTGTAGTCCCAATCATCCCCAATTCATTTAATACATAACCTTTATAATCATTATCACCTAAAATATTGACCTATATAACCCTTAACCTGCAAAACCTTTAACCTGCAAAACCTGTAGCTAGTAACCATTAGCCTCTATAGCCATGAACACTTACAACCACTACAACACTAACATATGACCCCTAACAATTATAAACATTAAAATTAAACCAATCCCTAATTGCTAATGATATTAATCAATATCATCATTAATATTTAAACCAAATCACAACAATCACCCCTACCCACTTACCATTGTCACTTTTAAAATTCCTAAAACATACAAACCTAAAATCCTAGAACCCATAACAAGAATAAACCTGATCTAACCCATAAAACTTATAATATAAACCTTATGTAACCCTTGTAACACCTAATCTTTATAAGTCATGTAAGGATTAACTCACTTAAATGTTAATGAATATAACCTTTAACCCTCTTACCATTTAATAACCCATATAATCCCTATTACACCAAACAACTAACATTTATAAATTCTATCCTATAATACTTATAATTATTAAACACATACCCTATCAACCATATCCATCATTTAAATTAATACTTAACCCCTCTAATGCCTATAAAAAGTAACACCTAATCTGTTGGCATAGGGGTAGACCCAGGGTTCAACTCTTACATCGCACCAACAAACCCTAACTACTAGCCCTTTCGGAAACACCTGTGAAGTAGATGCAGTCTCACCCGAAGTAGCAATAGGGGTTGCAAGACACAAGTTTCTACAACTAGAGGAAATGCAAAGTGGATCCAAAACAACACTTAGAAAGCTAGTTATTATTTACCAACGTAAGTCTAGTTCACACAGTTATATCTCATATCTAGCACAATAATGCAACAACAAAGTAACAAGAAGCAAAGAAAACAACATCAACCACAGAGGACAACAAGATATATGTGGTTCACCCTCTCTCTAGGGCTATGTCCACGGAGCTACGTTTCTTGATATTATATGAAACATACAGTTCTCTCTTTCTCTTCTTCTCTCCCCTCCCTGCGCACCCAACTGCAGGGTTGATCTTTGCACCTAGCTGAAGATCTTACAACACAAGAATATTCTCACAACACAATACTCTCCTCACGCGACAACAATAATAACTCAACATAAACAACACAACCCACTTTGAACAAACCCTCCCAGGTCTTCTAGACCTTTATTTATACATTACATGGAAACCATCTAGGTGTCAAAACCCTAGATCCCAAAACCCAATATGTCTAAAACCCTAGGTCAGCCTGACCCATGTTTTCAAGGCTTAGCCAACATGTATTTCCTTCTTTCCCATGAGGTGCTCTAAAGAATCTGTGGGTGTCTTTTTTCACATTCTGATTTGTCCATGATCCATATTCCTTGTTGATCTGTCCTCCTCGATCTTCTCATTCAATGGCTCATTTTCCCTTACTTTGAGCCTTCTTTTTTGATTCTTTGACCACTTTGATCCATTCTCAGTCAATGTTCCTTCCATGCAGTTCGTACTTCAACTTTCTTCCTTAATCTTCGCTTTATTCCATAACCAAGGGCCAACAGGCCCCCAACACTCACATGTGAATCGTCCCGAGGCATTGCAGGTCCAAGCCTTCTATTTCACTTTGACTTTATACTGCGTGGAGTAGCCTGTGCTCTCTTCTCTGTTCCTCCCTTCCTTCTGCATACTTTCTTTTCTGTGTCTGGTACCTAGTTTCAACTGCACCTAGTACCTAGACCCTTCTTCTTTTTCTTTTACTGGGAGCTGAAGGGAAACTGGTTGTCATAATACAATTTCAAATGGCTCCCATTCACTACAACTTCCTTCCATTCTCCATTTAAAGTATTCAACTGCGTAGATCCTCCTTCTGTAACATAGGGAACCTCATATGGCCCAAGCCAATGTGCCCTAAACTTCCCTAGATGCTTCATGAACTTGTTGCCATATACCAATACTGGATCTTCTTTCTTAAATGATTTATGCTTGATATGTCTGTCATGGTAGGCCTTTCCTCTTTCCTTCTGTATCTGCTGATGAAATCCTGCAATAAACCTATCTTCCTCCAGTTCCACTAATTATGCAAGCCTTTCTTGCACAACACTTGTGTCATCCATACCTATAAATGTTGCAATTCTTATTCTAGGAACCAAATATTCTATAGGTACCACGACTTCTAGACCATAAACCAACTTAAAGGGAGTCTTCATTTTCATATTCTTTCAAGTGGTTCTATAATCCCATAACACTGCTGGTACTCTCAAATCCCAATCATCTCTGTTCACACTGTAAAACTTTGTCAGCATTGTCTCCAAGATCTTATGGAAAGCTTCGACTGTACCATTCAATTGTGGGTGGTATGGGGTACTCTTCTAATGGTGAACTTCAAATTCTTGAGTCAAGGCTTTAATAGTCTTGTTAATAAAATGTGTACCTTGATCGCTCATAGGGATCTCCGGGCATCCAAATTTGGTTATGATCTCATCAAATATGAATCACGCAGCTGTAGCTACACTACATTCCTTAACTACTCTTGATTCTACCCATCTGGTCAAATACTTTGTCGTAGTGATAATGTATCGAGATCATGTGTTATTACTTGGTTGGTTGATAGGTCCCACAAAATCAATATCCCATTTCTCAAATGCCTGTAAAGTTAGCTGTGGTGCTAAAGGCATCTCATATCTTCTGGAAGGTTTCCCAACTCTTTATCCTACATCGCAGGCTCTGTAGTATTCCTTAGCATCTTTGTGTAAATTGGGCCACCAAAGGCCAACTCTGAGAACCTTCTGCGTTGTTTCTTTCCCTGCATAATGTCCTACTACGATGCCTTTGTGCGCTTCTTCCAGAATTAATGGTATTTCTACCTCTATAATGCATCTCCTCAAGATCTCATCAGGTCCCATATTATATAGCTGTTCAACTATAAGTGAAAAATCTACAACACAAACTACCATCTTTTTCTTCTGAATGACTGTATATTCACAAGGTGCCATTCCTTTTGAAAGGAAATGAACTATCTCGGCGAAGTGATCATCAACCTTTCTTATGGCTAGAAACTATGCATATGGTAGTGTATCCTCCAAACTAGTAGGCTCCTCTCCATGTTCTAACCTAGACAAGTGGTCAGGTCCCTTGTTCATTCTTCTTGGTTTGACCACAATCTCAAAATCATATTCATGGAATAACAATATCCATATGCATATTATTACCCCCAACATTGGCTTGTTTACTAGGTATTTCAACGCAGAGTGATAAGTGAACATCTTAAATTGTCCTCCCAACAAGTAGTGTCGAAACTTCTGCAACACGTACACCATGGCTAAACCTTCTCTCTTAGTGGTAGTGTAATTTATCTCAACTATGGAGAGCTTCTTGCTAGCAAAGGATAACATATAGTCAATATCTCCTAATCATGGTTGTGATAACATTTCTCCTAATGCAATAGATGACGCATCGACATGCACATGGAATTCCTTACTCCAATCTGGGAATACCAGAATAGGCGCACTGACCATTTTCTATTTCAGTGTGTCGAAGCTCTCCTGACATTGCTCAGACCATTGAAACTGAAAATATTTATTTAACAAATTTTCCATAGGTGTTGTTTTCTGTGCATAGCCCTTGATGAACTTCCTGTACTATCCAGTATGCCCCAATGTAGTGCACAACTATCTAACTGAAGTAGGAGGAGGTAGATTAACAATGATGGCAATCTTGGAAGGATCTACCAACAACCCCTTCTTATACACAACATGTCCTAGCAACACTCCAAAGGGTGAGAATAAGATACACTTATTCATGTTTAGGGAAATTTGACATTGCCTTCAATTATCCAACATTAGTCTTAAACATTCAATATGATTTTGTAATAAGCTAAAAACAGTCCAATCATCAAAATAGGCTTCCAAACATTTATGTAAGAATTCCTTGAATCCTTCGACCACCACCCTGGAGAAGATGGCTGGTGCATTCTTCAATTCGAAAGGAATCACTATGTACTGGAAGGAACCCCATTCTATTGAAAATTTGGTCTTATGGTGATCTTCCTTGGCAATCATGATCTGGTGATATCCTGAAAATCCATCTATGAAGGAGTAAACTTCCTATCCTCCCACATTATCTAGAACCTCATATGTAAAAGGTGTAGGGAATGGGTCATGCAAGAAGGCATCATTCAACTTCTTGATATCTACAGAGATCATAATCTCTCATGTCTTCTTATCTTGGACCACCATACGGCTAATCCATTCTGATTCTTCAACAGGTTCTATGATTCTTGCTTCCAACATTCTGTCTAATTCAATCTTGACTTTCTTCTTATACTGTTGGGTATATGTTATATTCTTTGCATGTGTGTGTGTGGGCGCGTCAAATTTGACAACTGCATCTGACGATCCCTTTAGTAGTTCTCTTTGTGTCATGTGTGTTGGGTGCTTCCTAGAGGGGTCTTAGGGGGGGCCAGGTATGGCCCCCTTGGTATTTTTTTTTTGGGAGGTTTTTGCTATTTTTAGCGGTTTTCTAAATTAATCCCGAATTAAGGGATTAAGGTTTTGGTATCTACGAAATACCTAAAAAAAATGTATATATTGTATGGTGAATGGTGAAATTCGATATAATGAATATAAGAAAGGTTTTCCCTGGTTGAGGGTTTCCGGTATAAATCTTTGTGTACTATGTGAATGAGCCATTGATTAATTTCAGTTTTACTTAGAAATCTATATGCATTTCTTTACTTCACAGGTTTAAAACTTACATGTGGTATCAGAGCTCATTTTTGGCTTTAGAGGGATGCCTTTGTTGTTGAGGGTTTGGCTCGGTCTTGATAAATCAAGTTTATCTTGGGTCTGTGATAAACCTGAGTTTAGTGGGAGATTTTGTAGTGGAAATTCGAGTATAGAAAGAGGAATGGTGAGCTCATCTAGAATCGAGATAGAGAAGTTAAATGGTAAAAACTTTGAGCTATGGAAGCTCAATATGGAGGACCTTCTTGTAGACAAAGAACAATGGATCATTGCAGATCCTGGTACACAACCTACTGGTACACAGCCTACTAACACACAGTCGATTGGTACACAACCTACTAGTACACAAACTACTAGTACACCACCTCCTGGTATGTCGAAGGAAGATTGGGAGAAGTTGGACATAAGAGAAAGGAGTACTATTCGGCTCTGCCTAGTAGATTCATTGTTGTTGAATGTCTCAGGAGAATCTAAAGCCAAGGAACTATGGGATAATTTGGGGAATTTGTATCAATCAAAGTCCTTGGTAAACAAGTTGTTTCTTCGAAAGAAGTTGTATCATATTAGGATGGAATATGGAGATTTTGTGACAGAACATCTAAATGCATTTAATAATCTGGTAAGTCAACTTGTCTCTGTTAATATTACGATTGCATAAGAATATAAGTGTATTACTTTGTTATGATCTTTGCTAGAATCTTGGGATAATTTGGTTGTAGAAATAGGTAGTACCACTCAATATACATTGAAGTATGAGGATGTAGTTGCATCGTTGTTATCTGAAGAGATGAGGTGGAAAATCATGGATGGTCATAGCACATATGCTTTATTTGTAAGAGGTCGTACCCAATACAGGAATCTTGGTAAGTCTTCTGGGGGGGAGATCTAAATCTACAGGTAGATTTAAGTCTCCAAGAAAATATTTGAGGAAATGTTGGAAGTGTGGTAAAACATGGAATTATAAGAAATATTGCAAGTCTAAGAAGGTTGATTGTAAGGCCTATGTCCCCACAGAGCCTTATAAAAATACAAGCTAAAATTAAAGAATCAAGAAATTAATTCAATCATCAAAGTATAATCATTTATTATTCAACATAAATTAAATTTATCAACATCATGAAATCAAATTTAATTAACAACCACATAAAACAACCAATTCCTGAAATGCATACCTCTGTTTGATGCTAATTCTCGATCTCTAGTTGTCCTCTCTGCTGCTTTGCCCAAAACTCTACCCAAAACCAAATCTCCCTCCCTGCCAGCTAGGAACAGAGCCTATCCGACTCCCTAGCTCTAGGATTCTGTGAGGATTCCTGGCCCCCGAGCCCAAAACTCCTAGCAACCCAGTGCCCCCTGCAATAGTTCACCCAAACTCCAAACCAGAAAATATCCTCTGCTCTCAAATGCTCTCCTTTCCTCCAAATTTCCAAAAGTTCCCTTTTTCGAATGCTTCTCCCCCTCATATCCTCCCCATTCACCACCTCCTCCTTCATTTAATGCCACCCACCTTATCCCTCCATTCAATACCCTATCCCCTGTCATACGTAAAGTTTTACAATAAAATAAATTAAAGTTATTAAGCCTTTAATTCTTTACCCAAATCATTAAATATGTTAAGTTATCAATTAATTAATTAATCAACATGTATTAAAAAATAAATAAATAATTAATTAATATTATTAATAGTTAATCATTACTTAACTAATACACATTAGGACAGTTAATTATTTAATTAACTATTCTTGATAACCTTAAGCAACTATTTAACTAGGGTTGTTACATAAACCCACCCTTTAGGTAACTTCGTCCCGAAGTTAAAGTATTTTATGATACCAGGGAAAAGACACATGGTTCACACATTCATAACAATTAACCAACATTATTAGTAAGTAAGCCAAGAAAACTTATACATACTAGTGTACATGTACAAGAAATGCATGTGTAGATAGTATATACAAGTCTCGTGCATGTACTAATAATCAATAACTATCACCCTTATAGTAATTTCCATATGCATCCAATCCATTCAACAAGACTATTCATTTTATAAAAGAAAATAAACCAATCAATGTTTGCAAAATCCTTTAAT
>ML816889.1:119191-138635 GCA_009831015.1 Picea engelmannii
GGCCAGTGGTCATGTCATCCTCTTTCATCATTATTATCCCTTGGCTATTTCATAGCCCATAACCTGCAGATTAGTCTGTAACACAAACTCATACATTTCTATGCATTATCATCATGTAATTGCATACAATCATAATTTCAATTTGGTATCTGCGTATCAACAACTTTAACATAAATTTTTTCAAGTTAGAAAAAGATCTCATAAGATTCAATAATCCAATTGACGACACTTATTCATAAAATTATCATTTACAAAATAGATTGCATCATATCCAACATCATCCCAATAGAATTTAAACCTTCATAGGATTCTCATTCACACAATATGTCACATCATATCCATCATCATCAATAACAATTAGACATTCATAGAATTTACATTCACATAGTAGATCACATCATATCCATCATTATCCAAATACATTTAAACATTCATAAAATTTATGTCTTAAAAGTTCAAGTGTATCATTTAATTGTTTCACTTGTGAATAGAAAATAAAAGTGTGTAGGCCTCAGGTAATCCTGGCTTTCTAAGTCAAAAGGTGGTGTCGCATACACCCAACCTTCGAGAAACATATTCTTGAGGTGGTCAAAAAAGTGAGGGATAATCTCGTCATAGTGTCTCGGCATCCTCCCAAGTAGCAGATCCTAGACTATACTTGTCCCATTGGACCTTAACTTGGTCTACCAGACGATTCATGAGCTGTCAGACTCTATGGTCCAATATGCATAACGGTTCTACTGTGAGGGTTCCCACGTCCACTACTTGCAATTCCTTCCAAGTTAGTTTATGTGATTCATCAACAACATAATGACATAGAACAGATACATGAAACAGATTATGAGTTTTATGCAAGTGGGGTGGTAGTATGAGACGATAAGCAACAGGTCCAATTTTCTCTTGGATTCTGAATGGTCCTATAAATCGAGGTGACAACTTTGTCCCCTTCCCAAACCGTATGGTACTCTTATTAGGCTTGATACAAATGAAAACCTGGTCTCCCACTTCATAACTTCGGTCAGTCCTGTGTGCATCCGCATAACGTTTCTACCTATTCTGTGCTTCCTTTAGTCTTTGCCTAATTTGAATCACCTATTCCTCCATCTCTTGAATCAATTCTGGCCCAACTGTTACTCAATCTTTTAATCTTTCCCAACTCAATGGTTTTATGCATGGCCTTCCATACAGAGCTTCGTAGGGTGGTATTCCAATGGAGCTATGAAAACTGTTATTGTAGGAAAACTCTACCAAAGGTAGGTACTTCTCCCACTGGGTTTGATTATCCATGACATACATCCTAAGCATGTCTTCCATGACTTGATTTATCCTCTCGGTTTTCCCATCTGTTTCAGGATGATAAGTTCTGCTTAAGTTCAACTGAGTCCCCAATGCTGACTACAAACATGTCTAAAACCTAGAAGTGAATATGGAGTCCCTATATGAAATGATCTTCTTAGGTATCCCGTGCAAACATATAACCTCACTTACAAACACACGTGCCACATTAGTGACATCGTAAGTGTCTCTAACTAGAATAAAATGAGCACTCTTGGTTAACTTATCCACTATCACAAGAATGGCATTTTGTTTATGAGATGTGAGCGACAACCCCACAACAAAATCCATAGAGATGACTTCCCACTTGGACATAGGAACATCATGTGGTTGTAGGAGGCCTGCCGGGTGATGCTGGTCGACGTTCACTTGTTGACACTCTAGGCACATGGAGACGAAATGGAATACATCGTGCTTCATGCCTACCCAGAAGAAAAGCTTCCTCATGTATGCATACATCTTCTTCACACCCAAATGCGCACAATAAAGTGCTCTATGGGATTCCTTTAGTATGATTCTTCGAATATCCCCATTTTCATGGATGCACATCCTTCCTCGATATCTTAACAGTCTATTTGCTTCTAGGCTATATCCTTCATAATTTGGATCTAATTGCCTCCTACTCTGGAGGTTTGAAGTAACCTCTAAATACCAACTGTCTCCTTGGAGTTGTGTCAATACATATTCCCTTAGATTGACTTTTAAGGGTACCAAGGAGAAGACACGTGGTCTCCTACTCAAGGCATCTGCGACCACATTCTATTTTCCTTTGATATATGAAATACCAAAATCGTACTCACTCATGAACTCACTCCATCGCCTTTGCCTAACATTCAGATTCCTTTGAGTGAAGAGATGTTTTAAAATTTGATGGTCTATTTTGAGCTCAAAGTTTCGCCCCACAAGATAGTGCCTCCAAAGTTTCAGAGCTAGCATTATAGTTGCGAACTATAAATCATGAGTCATGTATATCTCTTCATGTTTATTCAACTTCCTTGACGCATAATCAATCACTCCTCCATCCTGCATTAGCATGGCCAACCCTTGCTTTGAGGCATCCGTGCAGATTGTGAAGTCTTTTTCCATATCTGGCACTCGTAGAATTGGTGCACTAGTTAGTAACCTCTTAAGTTCATTGAATGCACTATCACATTCTTCTGTCCATTCATACCTAACCCCCTTGCACTGCAAAGTGGTGATGGGTTTCACTATTTTTGAGAATCCTTCCACAAATCTCCAATAAGAACCTGCTATCCCCATGAAGCTTCTCACCTCATGGGCATTTTTCGGCACTGGCCACTCCATAATGGCCTTTACCTTTTCTGGGTCCACAAAGATTCCTTCATCGGAAATGATATGACCTAAATAGTGGATCTCTTTCTGAAAAAAGTAACACTTCAACAACTTCCCATATAATTTGTTCTCTCTAAGGCAGGACAACACCACTCGTAAGTGTTCCTCATGTTCTCTTTCATTCTTGGAATAGATGAGGATGTCATCTAGAAAGACTTGTACAAAACGGTCTAAGCACTTCCAGAATACACCGTTCATGAGGCTCATGAATACTGCTAGCACATTGGTCAATCCGAAAGGTACTATGACAAACTTGTAATGCCTAAACCGAGTTTGAAAGGCATTTTTTGGGATATTGCCTTCCTTAATCCTTAACTGATGATACCCTGATTGCAAATCGATCTTTGAGAATATCGCTGCTCCTTTCATCTGATCGAAGAGGTCATCTATTCATGACATTGGGTACCTATTTTTCACTGTAGCATGATTCAAGTCCCTATAATCTATACACAGTCATAAGGATCCATCCTTTTTCTTTACAAAAATTATTGGTGCACCCCAAGGTGAAACACTGGGCCTTATTAGCCCTAAGTCCAGTAACTCTTTCAACTGCATTTGCAATTCATAAATTTTCGACACTGTCATCCGATACAAAGTCTTGGAAATTGGTTCTGCACCAGGTTTTAGCTCAATAGTAAAATCGAGCTCCCTCTCAGGAGGTAACCCTGGTAACTCGTTCGGAAAAACATCCTTAAATTATGACAATACCAAGTACTGATCCAAGGAAGGTCCTTTTCTTTCATTCACTGCTTCAACGACATAAAGTCGACACCCTTGCCTCATGCACCATTTAACTTTCATAGTTGAGATAAAGCATAGAGACACCCATCTCTATACACCGTGGATCTCTACTGGTCTTCCTTCATCATCGACACAAAGCACCCTTTTTGCGAAACAATCTACCAAAGATCGATGAGCTTCTAACTAATCCATTCCAATGATTAGGTCATATGCCCTGAGAGCAGTGACGTATACCTTCAACTTGGTAGTACACACTCCCAGGTCTACTATACAATTATCAACGCTAGGTCCTACTGCTTGTTTTTCCCTTGAATCCATCTCTACTTGTTTAAAGTCATCATGCTCGTAGGCTACCAACCCACTATTTTCTAATGCAGAGGGTGAAATGAACTATCTATCACACCAGAATCAAATAAAATCTTAACATTGATATGATTTAGCGTACCTGATGACTCCACCACCGTGGATTGATGTTCGACCTGGCGATTATTAACCACTGCGTAAATATGGTGGCTGCTACTTACTCTTCCCATCGGGGCCCTTCCTTCTCTATGCACAAATCCTGATTGTAACTCTAGGCAGTCACACTGGTAATGGGGTCCTCCACATCCCCAACAGGTAATACGAGATTGAACCTATGCATGTTATGTGACTGTCTCTGAAATGAGTTCCTTCCCCTGGAACCCCTGCCCATAGTAGTTGATCCCTGAGATGGTCGTGGACCTGCTTGCGTCGTTGGTGATGAACAAGATGCTGCAATTGCTACCATTGAAATCCCTACGGCTACTATCCTTGGTGCGACTCTGTTACCGTATGGAGGTGGCCTTGAGCCCCCTCCCCTGGGAAATGTCTTAGGGGCCTTCCCCACAAATCCAGGAAAATGAGGAAAGGTTGGTCTTGTACCTCCGGTTAAGTTCATGTGTTCCTCCGTATAACATGTATTTTCCACATCTTCCGCTACTGAAGACAATTTCCACATCTGCACCATAGCCCTTATCTTAGGGTTCAACCCATAGACAAAGTGTTATGCCTGTCGTTGGACATTATCCATATATGAAACATATTTGACCAACTCCATAAACCTAATCTCATATTCTTCTACGGTTCTATTTCCCTATACTAAGGCATGAAACGCTCCTACCTGTTGTTCCTCATAGTAAGCTAGTAGATATTTCCTTCAGAACGTCTCCTCGAAAAGTTCCCAAGACACGGTGTTTGGGGTAAGGTGTAGTTGTCTTTCCAGGTTGCCCCACCAGTTTAGGGCATTGTCTCTCAACTGAAAAATTGTTATCTTTGCCTTTGAAGTGGATGCATAGTCCCTTAAGGAAAAACACCTTGTCATGCCTTCCAACCATGCCTCGACACGTTCACTTGCGCGCCCCCCGACAAACTCTGGAAGTTTGATCTTCTGCAGTTCTCTAGTGATGTATTTGGGTGGAGGTCCTCCCCCTGAATCCCTCGACACTTCTGGATTACCCGTTCCCTATGGTGGGGGCTCCACTTCGATCCCTGTTGGTTGACACCCCTTTAAATTCTCATTTATGGCCTCCAAAGAGCGCAGTATGAGAGCTAGTTCAGGCGATGGTGGTGGCGGTGGTGGCGGTGTTGGCGGTGTCTGCGTCGATGCCCCTCTGTCTTGATTTCCTTGAGTCCTAACCATCATGTATTATTTAACCTGGATCAACCAAATTTGTCAGGGTGAGTTCAAGTATGTTTCACATTTGCGCAACTCAACTAGAAAACAGGGTTAGGCATAAGGTTTTTTTTACTTGTCTGTAAACATACATTACTCTATTTAGGGGAGGTGGCTAGGTCAGGGTCAAAAGCCTCTAAGCTTGATGTTTTCGCCTAAGGAAACTACTGACTCCCTCGCCTGGTAGCTATGCTAGCACTGTATCCCACTCGCTAATTCCTCTGACTTACCCTCCTAGTGCACATGAAGCCCCCTTCCCCCGAATCATGGTTTAAGTCCTTAATTTTTTTTTAAAACTATTTAATGTGATTTTGAACATAGTTAATCATTAAATATGTATTTAATTACTTACCTATTTACTCACTATAATTAATTAAATCAGTCTAATTAATTAATCTCTAAAATCATTAGTTGACATAATTAAAATAATTAAACTTTACACTAAATTAAAACAATTAATTTATTTTTAAATAATTAATTAACTTTAATTTAGATTAACTTTACACTAAATAAAAAACAATTAATTATTTTAAAAAACAGTTAATTATACTTAACACTAAATAAATTTAAACGAACACAAAATAAATAAAATAATATATATATATATATATATATATATATATATATATATATATATATATATAAATTTAAATTATATAAAAATAATTAAATCAAAATCAAAATAATTAAAAGAAAAAAAAAGGTGCGGGCATGCATGGATTCCACGTGCCCGCCCTGCTTCCTCCAATGTCCTTCTTATCTAAACACTAACCCTTATTGTCATAACCCTAATTCCTCTTTTCTTCAATCATTTCTTCTGGTGGCCCTTTCGAATTTCTGAACGACGGTGTAGTAGCTAAAACTCTGGAACGCGTAATGCTCTTGGCAGAATACATTCATCATTGATGGACACTGTGGTTGCTACAAACAAAAAATATGTTGGGAGAGATATGGAGGGTTTGAGTGTTGTAAAATCCGATCTCTCGACGTTTCTTCATCCTTCTCAAACTGATGATGTGCAACAGGGAGTCCTTGAGCTTCTAAGTTCTCTACTTTTGCGGTATGATGAGATATATGGAGTGGTGTCGGGCTTGGCACTAGGCTTGGTATGTTGCGTGCTGTGGAGTCGATGGCACTTGTAGGAGGTCAAGGGTGTGTTTCCCCTCTCTTCCACTATATTTTTCACTCTATATTATTAGGTCAGGAATTCAGGAGGTGCATGATTAGTTTTAGTTGTACATGAACAAGCTTTTCTTTTGGGATGGAAAAGTTCTGGTGAAACTTGTGCATTTATTAAATATTTGTAAATCGTTTGTCTAAATCCCAGATATGTGATATTTTCGCAGCTTTGTATAAATGGGAAGCTTTTTTTTTTTTTTCTAACATTAATGTATTGCTTTTGGTTCCATGTTAAGATATGATGGAACACCAGAAGCCTATATAATACTTTAATCGGGAAAGAAACGGTATAGTTTAACAAGCACGGGGATCAAATTCTATAGTGGTCATATTTCTTGTTCTACATTGGTGTTCACGGGTTGGTTAGTTCATCCAACTTTGATTACATAAATTTGTGTTTAATTTTTCATAGGTTTTGCCTAGACTCTAGTTGGTCAAGTTCTAAGTCTCAAAATCTGTTTGAAAATAGCCTTTTAAAGACACAATGGAAAAATATTTGTGCAGATTATGTTGCAATTCACAAATTTGTATGCGTTGGCGATGAGTTAAGTGAGGCAATGCCTCATAGGTTTGGCATTAGCGCTGTGCTTTGTATATTATTTTGGTATGTGAGTCTGTCTATGCCATTCTGATTGGTATTTGGCCGTATTTGGCTCTCTGGTCATCCCTGTTTTGGATTTTATAGACTCTGGGTTCCCAACTCATTGGTTACTTATTGCTTTTAGCTGCATTGGGCGTTTTGTTTTAATACAAAACTTTTTGCCTGTGGTCAGTTACTATTGTTATTTCCTATTTAGATTTTTTTTTTTTTTTTTTTTTNTGTTGTAGCATGTAGCTATTTTTTTTTGTTTTGTGTAGGAGACATGCACTGCACGACTTAGGTTTCTCAGCTCCCTCCTTGGCATTGCATACTATTACCTGTTGCAAGTGAGGCTCCAATGGCGTGGTCGGTGTTTGTTTATTCTTGAACTCTTGTTGTAATGACAATGGAAGATTACAATATTGAGAGCCATTGTTGTTGTCTGCTGTATATTGAGGCTTCTTTTTCAGATGACACCTCCAATAGTTATTTATCTCCTTGTCCATTCGGGCATGTAGATCGATTATCACTTGTTCTTCTTCCAGAGTTATATTTCTGCGCTCAAGGTCTGGACGAAGATAGTTTACCCATCTCAGTCTGCAACTTTTACCGCATCTCTGAAGCTCTGTTGCCTTGGCTAAAGCACTCCATTGGCCTTCACCATGGAGTCTGATATATCATAAAAGACAAAGATCTTTCTCAAACGTCCACTGACCTTTCTTTAACTTTCCTTTCTCAGCAGAGAGCGCCCACCTTGGATTCATTTTTTTTTTTCAAAAGACACTTGTTTTGATGCAGGTCAGAACACAGATATCACAAAGCCCAATTATCCCTACAACTTCTAACGTACACTCCAGTTAATATATCCCGCCAACTCTATTCTTCCATTGGAAGTGAAACCCAAGGCTCAAGGAAAATAAGCAATGTGTTAAATATGCAACCGACAAGATGGATTCCAAATAACCTCTGTCTTGTGAGAATACCAGTAATTACCCCTCTCCCCGCCAATAACTCTCTATCGTGTAGTGCAAACACAATGTCCCTTATGGGCTCTTCCTCGGTGGCTTGACGCATGGCAAGAATCTCCTTAATTTTCTTTTTTTTTGTTATATTTCAATCATTTGAAACATTGTGAATCTATTGTGTTTGAACGGATAATTCTGAGGTTGGAGTCTGCCAACACAATGTTTTCTTTTATATGGTGGATAGTTGGATTTTACTGGATCTCTGCTGGTGGCCAGATTTTAACTCATGATGCTCCTCAGCTTTACTGGCTTTGCGTTGTGTTTCTGGCATTTGATGTATTTTTCATAGTTTTTTGTGTGGCACTAGCCTGCGTAATTGGCATAGTTGTGTGTTGTTGCTTGCCATGCATTATTGCCATTTTGTATGCTGTGGAAGATCAGGAAGGGGCATATGAAGAGGATATTGGCCTTCTTCCGAAATATAAGTTCAAGTCCATTGGAGGTTCTGAAAAAAATCAGTGGTGAGAAATCTGGGCCTTTCAGAGGAATCATGAATTTATGCACTGGAGAATCATCAACTAAATGTGTTCTTTCTGCAGAGGATGGAATGTAGAATCTCGGGACATGCGTAAGATTTTTGGTGTAATTGAGGATAGGAATTCAACTCATGTTTTCTTAATTTTTTTTTGGTACCCCACTTGATTTTCCATCTATTTATTTATTTTTGTTTCTGTCTCTCTCTATTCACACACACAACGCGAGAGGTACTGTGGAGCTACCCAACTCATTTTTCAATTACATTTCATTTTTTTTTAACCTACTATATAATACTAATTTTATTTTAGAAAAGTNAGATCTGTAAAAAAAATAAACAACAATTTTTTTTTTTGAAAAGCTCATCTATCTTTTATGAGGTTTCTTACAGGTTTTTTTTTTTAATAGGTTTGCAGTTGAACAGGAGTTGGTTCTAAAGAAAGAAAAATTTAGTTGTAGGTAGGCCCTTAAGGCTCCAGTGCTTCAAACTGAAGCTCTGATACCATGTGTAAGGCCTCTGTCCCCACAGAGCCTTATAAAAATACAAGCTAAAATTAAAGAATGAAGAAATTAATTCAATCATCAACGTATAATCATTTATTATTCAACATAAATTAAATTTATCAACATCATGAAATTAAATTTAATTAACAACCACATAACATAGCCAATTCATGAAATTCATACCTCTGTCTGATGCTAATTCCCGATCTCTGGTTGTCCTCTCTGTTTCTCTACCCAAAACTCTGCCCAAAACTGAATCTTCCTCCCTTCTAGCTAGGAATAGAGCCTGTCTGGCTCCCTAGCTCTAGGATTCCTGGCCCCCGAGCCCAAAACACCCAGCAAGCTGGTGCCCCCTTCAACAGTTCACCCAAACTCCAAACCAGAAAATATCCTCTACTCTCAAATGCTCTCCTTTCCCCCAAATTCCCAAAAGTCCCCTTTTCCAAATGCCTCTCCCCCTCATATCCTCCCCATTCACCGCCTCCTCCTTCATTTAATGCCACCCACCTTATCCCTCCATTTACTACCTTATCCCTCCATTCAATACCCTATCCCCTATCATACGTAAAGTTTTATAATAAAATAAATTAAAGTTATTAATCCTTTAATTCTTTACCCAAATCATTAAATATGTTAAGTTATCAATTAATTAATTAATCAACATGTATTAAACAATAATTAATTAATTAATATTATTAATAGTTAATCATTACTTAGCTGATACACATTAGGACAGTTAATTATTTAATTAACTATTCTTGATAAACTTAAACAACTATTTAACTAGGGTTGTTACATTGATAAACCAAAGGGATCTGATAGTACCTCTTCCATAGAGGTGAAAACCTCAACTGAAGAAGGAGGTGATGTTTACCTGGAATCTACAGTACACATGAAGATCATGATGTATGGTTGATCGAATCAGGTGTGTCATACCATACGAATCCTCACAGGGAGTGGTTCTTTGAATATGAAAGATATGATGGTGGTGATGTATTCCTAGGAGATGACTCGACAACCAAAATATTGGGACGTGTAACGGTTAAGTTGCTGCTAAAATATAGAAGAATTAGAACTCTCCTTAGGGTTCTACAAATTCCAAAACTAGCCAGGAGCCTAATATATTTAAGCAAGTTGGATGATGCAGGAGTGGATACTGTATTTGGAAAGAACACTTGTAAGATGGTACGAGGAGGAATGGTGTTGACGAGGGGAGTTCTGTGTGGAACTCTGTACAAGTTGTTGGGAAGCACTTATACTAATGGGTGTAATAGTTATGTTGTCCTTGAGTAGAGAAATGAAGGAGACAATACCAATACTATCCCAGAAAAGAAGACCATGTTGTGGCATCAAAGGCTGGGGCATATTGGAGAAAAGGGCCTTCGAACACTACATGGTAAAGGTATGGTTGAAGGTATGGATAATTTCACTTTGGATTTTGATTTCTGTAAACATTGCATATATGGTAAACAAAATTGAGTAAGATTCCCATCTGGTGCTACAAGAGCAAAGGGGATCTTAGAGTTGATACACAATGATGTGTTTGGACCTGTTCCTCTTCCGTCCCTAGGTAAATCTGTGTATTATGTTTCATTCATAGATGATTTATCAAGGAACACATGGATTTATTTTCTTAGAAATAAATTTGAGGTATTTGATAAATTTAAAGAGTTTAAGGCTCTGGTAGAAAATTAGACAGAGAAGAAAATAAAGGTATTGAGGACAGATAATGGTGGAGATTTATGCAGAAATGAATTCGAAGAATTTTGTAAGAAGTGTGGTATATCAAGGAAAAAGACTACTCCATACACACCTCAGCAAAATGGAGTTGCAGAAATGATGAACATGACACTGATGGAAAAAGCAAGGAGCATGCTCAGCAGTGTTGAGTTAGGACATGAATTCTGGGCAGACACAGTGGGTACAACATGTTACCTGGTCAATCGATCACCTTCATCAGTGTTGGATGATAAAAATCCACACGAGGTATGGACTAGAAAGAAACCCTCTCTTCAACATCTTAGATTGTTTGGTTGTGATTCTTATGTACATGTTCCAAAGGAAAATAAGAGTAAGATGGATAAAAAGGATAAAAAATGTATCTTTATTGGTTATAAAGATGGTGTGAAAGGTTATAATATTTGGAACCCAAAAACCAAGAAGATTGTTTACAGTCGAGATATTGTTTTCAGAGAGGTAAAAGATGTCTCCAAACAAGAATTCCTACCAAGGCCAAAATAACTTGAGAAATAAAGTTGGAGTTGGATGATGCAAAATTTGAATCATTTGAAGAAGATGAAGCAGCAGAAGAAGAATAATCTCATACCCTAGTATTGAGGAGATCAGTGAGAGAAATAAGGAAACCAGAAAGGTATAGTCCACCTGATTTCCATTCCAATTTTTCTTTATCTATTACTGATGATGGTCCCAAAACTATCAGGGAAGCAGTGAATTCATAGGATAGTAAACTCTGGAATAAGGCCATGATTGAAGAAATGGATGCCTTGGATAAGAATGAGGCATGGGATATAGTTGAGTTGCCACTTGGAAGAAAATCTATTGGTAGCAAATGGTTGTTTAAGAAAAAGTTTAATGTAGAAGGAAAAGTGGAGAAATACAAAGCTCGGTTAGTAGCCAAAGGTTATTCCTAGGTAGAGGGAATTGACTTTGGTGAGATTTTTTATCCTATTGCTAAGTTGACTTCTATTAGATTATTTTATCTATTGCTTCTACTTTTGATCTTGAAGTGGAATAGATGGATGTGAAGACAACATTCCTACATGGGGATCTAGAAGAAGAAATATACATGAAGCAACCATAAGGCTTTGTAGTGAAGGGAAATAAAGAGTTGGTATGTAAGCTAAAGAAGTCACTATATGGTCTGACACAATCACCTAGGATGTGGTACCAAAAGTTTGACACACACATCCTTGGATTGGGATTTTTGAGAAGCAAGGCTGATTACTGTGTATATTCCAAGTAGGTTGGTAATCACTTCATTTATGTAGTGTTGTATGTTGATGACATATTGCTACTAGGAAATAGCATGGATGTTATCAAGGAGGTGAAATTGCAGCTATCCTCCAAATTTGACCGGAAGGATCTCAGTGTTGCTAACTTCATTCTGGGAATGGAAATTAAAAGAGATTGTGAAAACAAGAAACTCTGGTTGAATCAGAGAAAATATGTTGAGACGATATTGTAGAGGTTTAATATGCATGGAAGCAAACCGGTCAAGGTTCCTATTCTTATAGGTGTAAAGTTATCTATAGATCAGTGCCCCAAGACATAGGAAGAAGAAGAGGACATGTCCCATGTTTCATATGCTAGTGCAGTTGGTAGTTTGATGTATGAAATGGTCTATACTAGACCGGACATTGCACATGTAGTGGGAGTTTTGAGCAAGTATATGTCAAAACTAGGGAAGGAACATTGGACAACAGTAAAGAGGGTCTTTAGGTATTTGCGTGGAACTACCAATTATGGATTGTGCTACCAAGGAAGACCAGGATTGGACAGAGTGGTGGACATACATGGATTTGTTGATGTAGAATGGGCTGGAGATATGGATCACAGAAGATCTACAAGTGGGTATGTGTTTAACCTATTTGGAGGAGCAATCAGTTGGATGGGAAAAAGATAGGTTGCAGTGGCACTCTCAACTACAGAAGTTGAACACATGGAAGCCACTCATGCAAGAAAGGAAGAAGTATGGTTATAGAGATTGTGTTCAGGTATTGGGTTGGTACAACAAGAAGTGATATTATATTGTGACAGTCGGAGTGCAATATTATTGGCAAGGAACCCAACTTATCATTCGAAGAAAAATCATATTTATGTTCAGTATCACTTTGTGAGAGACATGGTTGAGGAAAAGAAGGTGTTGTTGGAAAAGGTTGACACTTTGAATAATGTTGCAGATTCATTGACAAAGTCTGTGAGAATAGAAATGTTTTCCTAGTGTAGAGTAACAATGGGCATTGCTGCCCTGGATTGTTGACTATATAATCATGTGGGCCCCTGGATGCAAAGAAAACAACAAGTGGGAGAATGTTGGGTATATGTTATATTCTTTTCATGTGTGTGTGTGGGCATGTCAGATTCAAAAACTGTGTCTGACGATCCCTCTAGTAGTGGTATTTGTGTCGTGTTCATCAGGCGCTTCCTAGGGGGGTTTCAGGGGGGCTAGGTATGGCCCCCCTTGGTTACGCGCAGCGTTCGGATTAGGGGCAGCACCCCAAAATTATTTTTTTGGGGCATTTTTTCTATTTTTAGTGGATTTTGCTATTTTTAGCAGTTTTCTAAATTAATATTAGATTAAGGGATTAGGGTTTTGGTGTCTACAGAATACCTAAAAACATTGTATATATTGTATGGTGAATGGTGAAATTCGATATAATGAATATAAGAAAGGTTTTCCCCAGTTGAAGGTTTACGATATAAATCTCTGTGTACTATGTGAATGAGCCATTGATTAATTTATGTTTTACTTAAGAATATATATGCATTGCTTTACTTCACAAGTTTAAAAATTACATATACTTGGGATTTAGTCTGTGGGGTATTTTCTTGACTGGCCTTGCATCTGGTTTTAAGGGGATCTTCATTTATCCCATGGGCCCTTTAATGCCCTTCATGTCAGTGAACTTGGTTGGAAAAAAGTCTTGATATTCATGTAGTAGTTCTATGATCTTGTCAATAGTGGAATCATCCCAATAATCTCCAACGTTTGCGAGATTAGGTTCTTTCTCTGTTCCAATATTAACTTTCTTCATATTGATTGGTTTTCCAATGAAAGGTAGTTCGACTCTTGGTCCTTCTATGTCTCTCTGTCCTTATTTTTCTACGATGTTCACATTCCTAGGATCATCGTCTTCATCAACATTGATATTGTAACAACCTTGCAATTTCTGAAGAGGTGCAGTTCATTCATATTCTTCTTGCTGCAAAGGGAGGTTAGGTGCCTCCTCAAAGACATTCTATATTACAAGTTGCAAAGCTTGATCTACTGTGAGGTACTGACTCTCAAATAAAAATGTAGCTACAATTTCTAAGTCATACCGTACCAATCTGAAGTGGTAAGGTGAATTTTTGCTTGAAGATACCAATTAATAGGCATTGTGTCCAAGGTGTTAATGAATTTATGCACCCACTATTCTTGAGGATTGTTGCTCCAGGCCTCCTCACAACTTCACACATGTTCCTTTGGGCATCTCTGACCTGTGTATCGAACTTCAAACCCTTCATATTGTTCTAAAAAGATCACTGTCATCAAAGTGAAACATTGCACCCACTCTGTGATGTTCTTTTTGTGTGTTCCCCACCATCTCGCTGGCGTTGCTTTCAAGGATTCATCCAGTGCCAACAGTCTCTTTTGTACTGGTACAATTTCTTCAAATTCTAATAACAAGGTTTCTAAATGATTTAAGCCATCAAATGTGGGCATATTACTTACTTCTGTGCCAATCCAATGAACTTCCCTGGTCAATATAGCACACCTCCGCATAAAAACTTCATACATTTTGTTTTGCTAGTTCTCTAGTTCTTCTTCTGAATCTGATGAGCATGCGCTGCCACTTCGCCAGCTTAAATTCCCATCTTCCATAGGATTAATGTAATCATGTTGCCTTCCTGTCAATATATATATATATATATATATATATATATATATATATAATCTATCTCATAAGCATGGTCTTCTTCTCTAATGGGTTCGATGTATCGACAAACTTCATCAGGATAAAGAGGTACAATGACCCTAAGGCCATCACCTTCAAATCTCATTCTTCTTTTCTTTAAGTCAACAACAGTGGAATTGTTGAAAGCCCAATCAATTCCTAACAGTGCAGGATAAGGAAAACTATCATCAAATATCTCAATCACCTCAAAGTCTGCAAACGTCCTTATCCCATCGATGTCCACAGGGACATGCTCCAGTCTTCCAAAGGGACTTACTGCCTACTGATTAGCCATCCTAATCCTCATAGGGGAGTAAATCAACTTATTTTTTCCCATCAGTGCCCAGGTCTGCTTCGTCATAACATTGACTTCTAACCCTAAGTTGAGGACCACGTAATCTATGTCATAGTCTCCAATTTGAGCGTTAAGGTGTAGTTCCTTATTTTTCCTTCTCTTCCTAGATACTTGATGTACTATTTTATTCAGCAGAAGATCTACCCTCCCTATCTCATATTTTCTAATCAAGTATTGTAATTCTCACACAGCTCTTTCATCCTTTATCAAATTAATGAAAGTACAAAAGAATTCCATAAGCTTTCTTACCTCTTTTCCTTTTCCGGGCGAGGAAAACTGATCAAATGCCAGAGGAATTCCACATTATCTCACTTCTAGTTGTGTCTTTGATGAAGAAGACTGATCTCTTCCAAATTCTCTTCTTGCCTCTTCAAACATCTTCTCTTCTTTCCTCGAGTCAAACACTTGTTTATTCTCTATAGCTCTTATGACCCTTGATTCTTCTGTAATCTTCCCTGGGGTTACTCTGTCTTCTCCTATACCAATGCCTCCTCTAGTGATAACAATGACTTTGGGATCCTCTCCATGAGGTTCTCCTGATATTATTTGTACTTTTTGGTTTTCTCCTCGTCTCTCCTAAAGTTTGGCTAACCATATCGAATAGTCTTCAATAACATTTCAAATGAGTTGCAATAGATGCAAGTGGTACATGGGTTTTGACTCCCTTTCCAAGTGACCTGGCTATGCGTAGTTATAACAAATGATCTCACCTCAACATCGACCCATGCCTCCTCCTCGTCCTCTTCCTATGAATCCACTGGGAGGGTTGAAGTTTCCTCTTCCTACGTAATTAAAATACGTAGCATTTCCCTCTTGTTGCACTTCACCTTGAATCCTATATGTATCTCTTGACCTTTCATGCAAGAGTTCATAAGCCCTACAATCCTTCTCATCATGCCCCATAGATTTACAGAATGTGAAGTAAATATTGGTAGGTGTCTGAACATATTTTTGCATGTAATAGAATTCACGAGGGCGATGTCTGTTTCTACATACCTCACACCAGGGTAGAGTAACCTGATTCAAATGGATCAGAACTCCAGGGGCCAAGTACTCATGAAATAAGGGACAATTCTCCTTGTCATGGAGCTCTGATTTGCATCTAATACACCATATGTATTCTCTTTTATCTTTTCCCTTTTATTTCTTCATATCTTCGACCTGGAAAGATAAGCTAGTTATATGAGTCAAAATTTGACTCATACCTAAGCTGGATTCTCTCATAGGGGTTGATTCTAGTTTCATGGTGATCTACAATGCTTCATCCTGCAAAGAAACCTTTTGTTGCATCAGAGGAACTCTAATGTGTGGCAAGAGGGAATCAATGAACCATTCCTTGCTCTTCTCGTCTGGGATCTGAAAACTCAAATGACCTGTCAAGGTCTTAAACCTTTGATCAATCTCCCAAACAGGGTCATCTACTCTCTTCTTGATTTCTTTCATTTTTGTAATGCACTAGGACTCCGACTTGGGTTTCTTGAATTCTTCACTCAATGCAATATTGATGTCGTTCAATGGTTTAGGTTTTCCAACTCCTTTAACACACTTCATGTACCAGATCAGTGCACGGTCTCTCAAGGTAGTACTAAATTGATCTCTCTTAACATATTCATCATTGATTTGCTTGATACTCCATACAAATTCACATAAGAACCAGTGTTGATTAGGATCTTTAGATCCATCTCCTTTAAAGATAGGTAGCCTCATTTCATCTGCCATAGATCTTCTTAGGTTTATTGACTGAGTATGTTTTTAACTACTGGTAAAAGTGCTTTGAGTGCTTTGATAACTCTGAATACTCTGGTTACTTCACGCTACTAAAACAACAGAAGGAGTAATAGTACTTACTTCGACAGTTGGTGCAATTCATGAAGTTTCTAACTCTTCTTGGTGAGGTTATTCAGTCTTCTCTTCCTCTACCCCAACGGATCTTGAATGTTCCTCATTCAATAACTCTTCTTCTTATCCACTTTAGAACCCTTCATCATGTGCTAGTGGTTCATGGATTTTATCAAATAGGTTTACCAGAGGAACCTCTCTCAAGGTTCTCCCACAACGTGTGTTTCCAACCTTTGTGTCGATGTCACTGTCTGAGTTCTTGAACATTAGCTCTTCAATATGACCAATTACTCTATCTTCAAGATGGTCTTCTCATGCAATAGCATCTTTATCTTCAACTTTAAAAAGTGTAAACATTTTCCTCTAGGTCCCTTAAATAAATATCTCTTTTCTTGTATATATGACTCTACTCTGTCAATAACAAACTCAGTAATGTACCCTCCAATAGTGTTATCAAACCAATGATCTAATGCTCTTGACACAGCGTTATCAACTCTCTTGACCTTCTTGATCAGTGTCAATGTCAAAACCACAGGTGATATAGATCTGATCTCAAATTGGGTATCTGCTAATCTGGCTAACCACTCGTATAGCTCCTTATGAATTCCTCCAAAGAAAATCTCGTATATATCGATAAATATATACCTTCCCAACCAATCCACTGTTCTAATATTAGGGTTTTTTTTCTGGGCTTTAGCGAATTCTTTCTCTTGTTCTTCTATACACTTTTTAATCTTTGTCTTCGATGGAAACCACCTTGACATTCCCTCAATAAGATCTCGGTCCCAACAACGAAACCATTTGTTGGAATAGGGGTAGACCAAGGGTTCAACTCTTACAGCACGCAAACAAACCCTAACTACTGGCCCTTTTTGGCAACACCTACGAAGCAGACGCAGTCTCACCCAAAGTAACAATAGGGGGTTGCATGACACATGTGTCTACAACCAAAGTAAATGCAAAGTGGATCCAAAACAACACTTAGAAAGCTAGTTATTCATTACCATCTTAAGTCTACTTCACATAGTTATATCTGATATCTAGAACAATAATGCAACAATAGAGTAGCATGAAGGAAATAACACAACATCAACCACATATGACAACAAGATATACGTGGTTCACCCTCTTCCTAGGGCTACATCCACAAAATTGTGTTTCTTGATATTATATGAAAATATACAGTTCTATCTACGCACTTAGCTTGCAGATCTCTCTCTCTTTCTCTTCTTTTCTCCCCTCCCTATGCACCTAGCTGTAGGGTTGATCTTCGCACCCAGTTGAAGATCTTACAATACAAGAATATTCTCACAACAGAATACTCTCCTCACACGACAACAATAATCACTCAACATAAACAACACACTCCACTTCGAACGAACCCTCCCAGTTCTTCTAGACCTTTATTTATACATTACATGGAAATTGTCTAGGTGTCAAAACCCTAGATCCCAAAACCCTAGATGTCTAAAACCCTAGGTCAGCTTGACCTGTGTTTTCAGGGCTTCGCTAACCTGTCTTTTCTTCTTTACCACGAGGTGCTCTAAAGCATCCATTGGTGTATTTTTCCGCTTGTTGAGTTGTCCAGGAACCATCTTCCTTGTTGATCTATCCTCCTCGATATTCTTGTTCAACGACTCATTTTCCCTTACTTCACTCCTTCTTTTCCACTTCTTTGACCACTTCGACCAATTCTCAGTCAATGTGCCTTCCGCGCAGTTCGTACTTCACATTTCTTCCTTAATCTTCTCTTTATTCCATAACCAAGGGCCAACATAATCCCTCTAATACCTATTAAAACTAACGCCTAACCCCTCTAATACCTATTAAATGTAACATCGAACCCCTCTAATACCTATTCTCTAACACCTATTAAAACTAGCATCTAACCCATCTACTAGTTATTGTGAGTAAACCCTAATCATTATAACAACTCACTACTAACCTAACTAAAACCTTATTATTCATTAAGCCCTAGATACTGCCTAATATAATCTCTAATTAACCCCTATAACACTTATCTCATGTAATCCTTGTGACCCTAAATTACTAGCCAATAAGACATATATCCCTTAACCATTATAACAATTCACTCATATCACTTCTATATTCATGAACCCTTAGAATCCATAACAAATATAACAACCATAACACATTACCTCTATAATGTTAAAAAAAAACTTCCTAATCTCTATTCCCTCCGAGACTTAACCCATAACATATGACCCTTATAAACCCTAACACATATTGCCCTTATAACCTCTAATTTATAATTGTTATAACCCATAATGCTTAATAGTTATAACCTATATAACCCCTCTAACCCCCAATGCCTAACCCCTATAACTCTTGATTTCTAGAATCCTTAAATCCTAATCCCTAGATCCTCATCACCCTTAATTATTGTCTCCAATCACCCTTAACCACTAATATATATAATCCCTTCAATAAAATTCATAACCCTTCATCCCTATAACTCCTAAACCCTTAGACCTATAACCCCCAAGCCTAACATTTTATCTATATAATCCTTACTTGTAATACCTACAATTTTTAAATCCCAACTGTTGTGACTCATGTTTCTCTTAATCCATATAACCCTTAACACCCTTAACACCTAATCATTTAACCGTCTAACCCTTAACATATATAACCCTATCTCTTAACCTATATAATATTTAATTCCTA
>ML816889.1:157034-173995 GCA_009831015.1 Picea engelmannii
TCTAGATAGACCCGGAGACGAGAGATACCCAATGACAAAGCGTCACGAAGCAACTCAATAACTGTGCTATACTCAGCAACATTGTTTGTGGTGTCACCTAAGCATATCCCTCCGGAAGATAACAACTGACCCTGTGGTGTAAAGATTACCCAAGTTGCGGAGGCAAGCCTCCGCATGTGTCGACTAGCACCGTCCGCATACCCAATGAACACCTCAGACTCACTTGACATCTGCCATAGTGACAAAAGATAACATTAATGACACGTCCATGACACGTTTTTCAAATGAAACGAAAGAAAGTAATAGCACAAAGACTATACATATGTTACAAAAAGTTACCCACAGTGACGAAGCTATGAGTAATACTTCTTGAGGTAGAGCCCATTTCTAGGCTCCACCAAAGCATTCCCTTCAAAATTGACCAGATGATAAGCACCCTTCTTTAACACCTCCTTAACAATGAAGGGTCCGAACCACATGGGTTTAAACTTTCCTGCCCCCAGGGGGTCCTTATCTTGGTCATAAACCAGGACAAGGTCGCCCTCAGAGAAAACCCGAGGATGAACGGACCTATCATATTGACACTTAACCTTATGTTTATGAGCCTTGTTGGCCAGTGCTGCATCACGATGCTATTCATCAAGTTTCTCTAAGTGTACTAACCGTTCTTCAAGCAGAGAAGTGTCTGGCAATAACTGTATTGCCAATTTTAGAGATGGAATTTGACATTCGATGGGAAAGACTGCCTCTAGCCCGTAAACGAGTTGGAAAGGTGAGAAACTGGTTGCAGTCTTAACTGATGTTCGATAAGCCCATAATGCCGAGTATAACATCAAATGCCAGTTGGATTTGGCTGAGTTGATGGTTCGCTGTAGCATTGTCTTAAGAGTTTTATTAACAACTTCCACCTGCCCATTGGCTTGGGGATAGTAAGGTGAGAAGTGTTCTTGCTATAACCCAAGATTTGATGTTAACTCGGACATCATTTGGTTCTGAAAGTGACTTCCATGGTCAGTGACAATCTCTCTCAGGACTCCGAACCGTGCTATAATCTGGTTAAATAAGAAGAGAGATTCGGTCTCTCCATCATCTTTGAACGTCGGCATAGCTTCGACCCACTTGGTGAAGTAGTTGACAGCCACAATGATATAGCGGTGCCCCCTAGATGATGGAGGGTTGCAAGTAGTGTAATCAATCCCCCACTTGGTGAAGGGACCGACGGTGATAACATGAAACATGGGAGCGGGATGTGCCCTCATCTTCCGTGAGAAGATTTGGCACGAATGGCACTTCTTGACCAACTCGATACAATCTTTTATAAGTGTGGGCCAGAAGTAACCTGCTCATAAAATATTTTTGGGCTATTGCCAACCTGGATAAGTGGCCGCCACAAGCTCCTGTATGACAATCGTTGAGAACTATTATGGCCTCCTCATGAGTGAGACATCGATGCAAGATACAATCTACACCTCGCCGATACAAAGTATCATTGAGTATAAGATAGTTCTTGGCCTGATGGCGTATCCGCCGACGCTCATCACGAGAAGAGGAGGTAGGACACTTCAAAGTCTGGAGGTAGAGTAGTATATCTCCGTACCAGGGGTCAGACGATTCGATCAAAAACATATCCCCCCAGATAGGCGATTCCTCAGGCACAACGTCACCTAACTCAACCGAAAGTTCCGAAATCAGTTCTGCGAAGACCAACGACTTCTTGGACTTTGCTGAAACGAAGTCTAAATCAAACTCTTGGAGGATGACCATCCATCTACTGATTTTTCCTTTGATAACCCATCGTGTCAACATGTACTGAAATGGATTCACGACGGCAACGATAGTGGTCTTACAAAACATAACATAGTGACGGAACCGTTGAACAGCATGGACTGCTGCCAACGTAAGTTTTTCAAGATGGGTATAATTAAGTTCCCGTCCTACGAGGCCTCGGCTCAGGTAATAGATCACATATTCAGAAAACGAATCGTCTTCCTGAACTAAAACCATGCCTATGGTTGACTCTGCGGGAGCTAGATATAATAGGAAATCCTTGTTATAATTCGGTGGCCGTAGCAGAGGTGCGGTTGTAAGGGCGTGCTTCAATGCGTCGAAAGAGCGGTGCACTGCTTCGTCCCAGATAAAAGGAACGTCTTTCTTCAGTAACCGCATGAATCCCTTGGTGATTTCAGCATAGTTGGCGATGAAGCGTCGTAAGAAGTTCGCCTTGCCTTGAAGACTTTGAAGTTGTAAAATTGTGCGTGGGGGGGGGGGCAACTGGACTATTGCCTCCACCTTAAGAGGATCGACCATGATCCCCGTTGTTGAAATGATGAAACCTAACAACCTTCCTGACGTGATGCAAAAGCTGCACTTGTTGGGATTCAAGCGAATCCGGAAGTAGCGACATCGTTCGAAGATTAGTCGGAGGTGCATAGGATGATCCTTTTGCTTGCGAGAGCGTGATGCTAAATCATCTAGATAGGCCTCGACTATATGTTTAAGGTCATGAAATGCAAAAGACATGGCCCGCTGGAAAGTGGCTCCAGCATTCTTGAGACCAAAAGGCATTTTTCGATAGGCGAATGTACCCCACGGACAAATGAATGTCGTTTTGTGTTGGTCCTCAGGTTTGATTTGGATTTGATTATAGCCCGAGAAACCATCCATGAATGAAAAGGCTTCACAACCGGCACACTCATCAATGATATGGTCGATGAATGGGGTTGGATAATTATCTTTTGGACACGCCTTGTTCAAATCACGGAAATCGATACAGACACGAATCGTGCGTTGTTTTTTATCGACTGGCACAGGATTTGACACCCATTGAGTCAAGTGAATAGGGTATATGAACCCTGCCTTAAGCAATTTCTCAACCTCAGCCTTGATGGCTACTGCTTTCCTAGGATTAACTGGATGAAGTTTCTGTCGAACAGGCTTAGCGTCCGGATACGTAGTGATCTCATGTTCAACTATTTTCGGATCGATGCCTGGCATTTCCTCATAAGACCAGGCAAAAACATCGCGGAATTCTTTGAAAATATCTGTGTAAATCTGAATCTCTTCGGGGGAGAAATATGCTCCGACGAAGACATTCTCCACGATGCCGGGGGTTCGGGAGATATCAATAGGTATCGTGGCAGCGATAGTCACCATATTTCCCTCATCATAAATATATTGTGTAGCTAAGAGGTTAATGGGACAAGGCTGATCTCTCGTCATGGTGATAGTGAATTCTGATGCCTCGATTAGGTGTAACTCTGGGAGGAAATATGATCTGTGATGAAGATCGTCCTAGGGTTTGTCAAGGGTATCAAGAGAAAATGGTCTGGAAGACAAATGAGGACCTCGAACGGATTCGAGACCCACGAAGCTCTGTGGCAAATGCAAACGACGGAATCCCTTAACAAATCCTCGATATGTGTTCTCCACAACGCTCAGTCCAGCTTTGGAGGGGTTATCTCCGCTACCTTTCCTTACATGACCTCGTGTTTAGCCCCTGTGTTAGAGGGGGGTCCCGAATAACTTTCCGTAACTGGACTTCTACACTCCCTATTGACAGACTCCAATGTTTGGTTTGGGTGGCCTTGGAGAATTTACTCTCCAACCTATTCCAAGGCCCTATTCCTGAGCTAGTGTATGCACCCTACAAACAGAAAAGTCTACTTGATTTTAATTAGCGTTGCTTTTAATGGGTTCTTTTAAGTCACAAGGTGAGAAAGTGAAACTGATGGTGTGTAAAAAGACTCAAAGCAAAATGAACAAGAAATGCTTGGAAACAAAAACTTTTACTAAAATGCAAAACCAACAACTTTTCAACAAGAAAGACTTCTTTTCTTTTCAAAATTACTAAGATTTCATGCAGTAAATATGAAGAACTTTCACTCAGATCTGTGAGCTACTTATACTTGAAATGCACTGCAAAAACTTATGCAAAAAGACTTCTTTCCTAGCTACTGATGCAACAACCCAATCTTCAAACCAAGAAGAAAATGAAAAGGAAATTTTTTATTTTATTTTATTGCAAAATAACACAACAAGGAAAAATGATGACAAGAACAAAACCAAGAGAATGAAAAGAAAACTCTGGGTTAAAGCACAGATCGCAAAAGAATCAGAGCACAAAAATGCAAAAAAGCAATCAAGAAAGCACCAATTCCAACACTTGCCTAAAAACCATAAAACAAATATTTTTTCTCTTTTGTCTTTTTTATCAAAACATCAACTAAACATCCCAGGCTAAGGATAAGATGCCCTAACCTGCTGATTGTGCAGCCATGGACACTAGACCCCTGAGAGGATCTCTTCTCACCACAGGAGGGGATGATTTCCCCACCCAAGCTGAAAAGCTACCAATCAAGACCGCGACTGTCACCAAGACAGCACGCGTGCCAATGCGTGCTGAGCTACAACAGTGCGCAGGTACCCGTGGGATAAACCTAAGCAGGCCGCGGGTCTTTATAAAAACTGAGATAAAACCACACACAGGCAGTCCAGACCTGAAAAAGGCCTCTGGTATTGACAACCAAGGTCTCTGAAAGGCTTGGATGCTATTACTTCAACAGAAAAGGAAAATTTTCAAAAAATAAAACAAATGCAAAGAACAACCAACACAATAAGGTAGACTGAAAGCAAGACAGTAAACCAACAAGACCCAGACAGGATCCAGAAATCCCCCTGAGAAGGTAAACCTCTGACAGGGAAAAGGAGACTGCCTCTTAAGCTTCCTGGGCTCTACACGCTACTGAAACCACTACAACAGGCGTTCAAATGCGGGCTGTAGAAGGTTAGGGCGCGGGTCACACGCGTGCAGGTCTTCTGCAGGCCGCGTGTACCTCTGTGTGTCCCAAGAATAAATGTCAAGAAACAGTCAAGGAAAAAATGGTATTGATAACCAGGTTCCCTGCTAGCATTGACCTAACAGACAACAAAATAAACAAAGAAACAAAGATTGAACTTCTTTGCACTACCCAAAAGACCTTTAACCAAATCCGTAAACCCTAAGAGTAAAATATCCCCAGTGGAGTCGCTAATTCTGTTGTGGGGTTATTCTACCCTACGGACTAACAAGCTAGGGCTTTAAACTTGCATGCAGATCATGACCCTTAAGACATAACTTTTAACCTTCTACCCCAAACCTCAAACCCTTTTTCTCATGCAAACATGGGAAGAACCAACTAACCTTTTTATCGACGGTTGGTGTAGATCCTCCGTTGAGCTTTTATCCCCTTGCTGCTGCTGCTCCTTCCAAAAAGCGATCCTGCAATCAAGACAAAACTACGCATGCATGCTATTGATCTACTAGAGGGTTAGAGATTAAACATAAATCAAATAAAACATATAAGACTCATGTATTTGGGACGTGAAAAGTATCTTTTTATTAATCTCAAAACGAATCAACTTACAATGATTATAGAGACCGGCCACCGTTCCTCGTTCCTGATCCTGGGCTCCTCCTCTTCTTTTTTCCTCCAACTGCTTTGCTTGAATTCTCCTAAAGCTTGAGGAAAGGCTAAAGGGTTGGGACAAAATGGATTCGGCAATTGGGCAGATTTTCTTTGCTATGATTTTTCCTCCTTTTAATGGTACCCCTACCCCTTCTTTTATAGGCTAGAAGGAGCTAGGGTTTTAGACGAACTCTCGGCCATGCATGGATGGGAGTTCCAGTTAACTGACCCAAAGCTTTTCGTCCCGGCGGAAACTTTCCTAATTTTTTGCTTTGTTAGGTAAATGCTGGCTGTAGTGGGCCAGCCCACATTCCAACGCGTGCAGTATAAGGCCTACCAGCGTTCCAACGCGCCCAGTGACAGGTTAGGGCGCGGGTTACTTAATTTAGGAGGTTTTTTGAAGAGTCTGTTCAACATGGCTTTGGCAATGAAGGGCAATGAGTTGGCCTGATGCCAGGTAAGTAGGGATAGTGCAATTTAGGGTTATAACACTAACCCATAATCCCTATTACTTCTCTAAACTTGAACCTATATAACCACTAACTTGCAACTCCTTTATGCCCCAATATCAATAAACCCCAACATGTATAAAACTTGTTATTTATGTAGCCTCTATAACCCATAATATTTATAAACCCTATAAGAGTTACCCCTTAACCACTATAACCTCTATAAACCCTAACCCTTTATATTGTCTAACCCCTATCACACTACAAAACTAACACTTATAACACTTAATCTCTAATCCTTATAACCCTTAATATGCACTCATATATACTGACGTAGCCCTCCCAACCCACAGGTCGAAAGTCCACGCACATAGGATCGCTCTATTCCTTTGGCCCGAAGAGCTCTCTCGAACTGACTCTTCTATTTCCCTTTCAAGAAATCTACACCCACAGAAAACCCCGACGAAACTCCCTTCGCACTTCAGGAGATCTGACTTCACGACTTCGCGAGTCTTGTGGTCAAGCGACAGTTCCTTCAGACCTCCGAACACCGATATGCCGAGTTTTGATAAACGTTGGAATGCTAAGGTTCCACCTCCATAAGAAATCAACAGTTCTAGAGCTTTCCCTTGATCCAATGGTCAATGCTATTTTGTGCACTGGGAGCTCGATATACAAGAGCTCTATCTCTTCTACCTTCCGGTCCCGAAATCTTGAAAGACTTACGTGCCTGCTCCGGGTCCCACAACCCTTGTCGGGAACCTCCACGTTCTTCCACACGTCTCTTCACCAAGTCTCCAGTTGACGTGGGATTCTGCCACCTGTCACCTCCTCATGATATGCTAGCCCATGTAATTTCACTATTTTGGGTATTGGGGGTCCTAGACTCGCGATCCCAAACTTATATCACCGTGAACCCTGAATTCCCGAATCCCGAAGTTCTCTCTTTCGCATTTTAGGGATTTGATCTGCCAACCTTTTGGATTACCCTCGTTCATTCAAACCCCAAAATTTCAAATTTCCCAGACCCTGCCACGTGTCCAAGTACTGGCCCCATTATGAAATCTTCTGTTGTGTCGGGGTTTCAGATTTCGCAATTTCATGAAT
Source organism: Picea engelmannii (assembly GCA_009831015.1). Taxonomy (NCBI): domain Eukaryota; kingdom Viridiplantae; phylum Streptophyta; class Pinopsida; order Pinales; family Pinaceae; genus Picea; species Picea engelmannii. The sequence goes on from ML816889.1 coordinate 164,035, forward strand.
CCAAGCGTCGAAGCTTCGGTCCTTCCACCCACGAAACCCCGAAATACAATTTCATGAGTAGATCCAATGGTCCTCGTTGGCATGAATCTACGACCCTCTCTCTCCTAAGCTTCTGCTTGTAGAAACGACCACCGTAGCCCCCTTGCTCCTCCGCGAAATTTGACGGCTGGCGGGACTTCACAAATTCTCTATGGAGAATCTCGACTGTCTGCTTCTCCCTTTAAAAACTTTTGCACTCTTAAGAAAAGTGTTTTTTTCCATGGAACTTAACCGCCTGCAACACAAACTTGCGACGCCTCCTTTCAACGCCTCAAGGCACCAACCTTCTATGCTTTTCCTCGACAACTGCGAAGACTCTTTCCCTCCTAAAATTTTCTCCAACCCTATGTCTTAAAGAAGTCTCCTACATGCACTCCTTGCAGCAAATCCTTCAATTACTTCAAAGAATTGAAGTCCCTCGACTCCGCGCACTAATTGCAGGAGCAGTCTCTCAACAGTTTTCCAAGTCTTTCAAACCCTGAAACTACCCTCGGCCTGCACACACTTTGCATGGCTCCTGTGCCTAACTTCACTTCTGGGGAAATCAGAACAAAATCTATCCTATCTGAGATTTCAGAGACAAACCTCTGAACCCTTTGTCAATGCACTCCTTGCGGACAATTCAACTACACTCCTTGCAGAAATTCTTTCTCTGATAGAGAAACAATTGAAACTCATTTCCCTTTCTCTCTCTCAAACTTCAAACAAAAATCATGAAATCATATACACAACATATAAAGCAAATGTATAACAGAAAGTAAACATCCATGAGAATAATATTCAACATGCATACACAAAGAACAATACGACACCATGAATTTGAATTGAAGCTCTTTCTATTAATTCAAATCTCTGTACAGGGGTGTTTTCAACTTCAGTTCTCTACTCTCTTCTCTATTCTCTATGCTCATAATAATCTTACAATTATACAATGAGGGTGTCTATATCTCATTTCCCTCTTGCGTTCTAAAATTGTCTAATCTAGAATTAAATTCTATCTACCTACATTAACTTTGCATAAATGCCTCTATCTACTTCAGACGGGAGAAGGATGCTCAAGGTCTGATTACGATAATACAAGCATGCCTCCACTTAATGACTTCATTAATATTTCAAAACATTTTCAAAAAATGTGCTCAGTGCTTTTCCAACTATCTCTTATCTCCACGCTGGCTCGATGCTGGCTATGCTTGCACGCCCTTGCGATGCTCCTGCATCATACTCCCTCACTTAAAAATTTTCATGGGCTCCTGTCCATGAGCTCGAGCATGGTGTGTCCATGCTTCTGTATTTCAGCTTCATTCTCCCAGCTGGCATCTTCAACTGGATGGCCCTTCCACTTGACCAAGTATTCAAAGTATTGCTTTTTCCTGGTCTTCTTACCAATTATTTTGTCCAGTATGCGCTCCATATGCGGCTTTTCTGCAACTGGAATTTGTTTTGTCCACTGAACCTCTGGCTGTTCATTTCCTACTTCTGCTTCCTCAGCTTTATAAGGGTACAAATCTGAGATGTTGAATATCGGAGAAATTCTGATCCCATTGGGTAATTCAATCTCATATGCATTTGCCCCAAATTTCTTCAAGACCTTACATGGCTCGATTTTCTTCATCTTCATTTTATTATATGTTCCTCTCTGGAACCTTTCCTTTCTCAAATGTGCAAGGATCAAATCACCAACTTCAAACTGAAGTTCTCTCCTGTGTTAATTTACTCTCCACTTATATTCTTGGCTCGAATGTTGAAATTAATCCTTCACCTGGCTGTGAAGCTCCTTCATCGCCTCTGCGAAATCTTCTCCACTAGCGCTCCTAGTCCCAGTCTGTTTTGAATCCCTCAGATCAATAAATCCTCTCAGTTGCATGCCATAGACAATCTGAAACAGACTCTGCCCTGTGCTCCTATTAAGTGATTTGTTATAAGAAAACTCTGCCTATGGTAATATGTTGTCCCACTGACTATGGTGTTCTGTCATCAAGCTCCTCAACAAGTCTCCTAGACTCCTATTCATGACTTATGTCTGTCCATCTGTCTGAGGATGATAAGATGAACTAAACAAAAAGTTTGTTCCTAGATTCCTCCATCAGATTCTCCAGAAGTGTCCTATGAACTTAGTGTCTCGATCCGAAACTATGCTCTTTGGCAAGCCGTGAAGTCAAATGACTTCTTTGAAAAACATGTTCGCAATGTGAGTTACGTCATTGGTTTTCTGACATGGAATGAAATGTTCCATTTTGGAAAATCTATCCACCACCACAAAGATTGAGTCAAACCCTCTTTGTGTTCTTGGAAACCCCAAAATGAAGTCCATGCTGACTGCATCCCACGACCTCTCAGGTATGGGTAATGGTTGATAAAAACCAGCATTCTGACTCTTTCCTTTTGAATGTTGACAAATTCTACATCTGTCCACAAATATTTTGACTTCTTCTCGCATTCCTAGCCAAAAATATGACTCATTCAACTTTGCGAACGTCTTGTCATGACCGAAATGTCCGGCCAATCCTCCACTATATTTGTCCTTTAGCAAATTCTCCCTCATGGAGCATTTTGGAATACAAAGTTGATTACCTTTAAATAGTAATCCTTCCTGGATCATGTATTCTACCCATTGGCTTCTATCCCTGAGAATTGGATTCTCAGCTTCTTCATACGCCTCTTTAAAATCTAGATCATCTTTGTAATGTCCCTGAGATCATCAAAACCCAATGTTTTGATTCTGAACTCCTACAATAGCAAACATTTCCTGCTCAAAGCATCAACAACTTTGTTAGTAGTACCAAAAATATGTTTAATCAAAAAAGTGAAATTTTGCATATATTCAACCCATTCTACATGTCTTTGATTCAATTTCTCCTGTTGAGTCACAAATCACAATGCATGATTATCACTGTATAAGACAAACTCTTTAGGAATTAAGTAATGTCTCCATTTCTTCAATGCCTGAATAATAACATATAACTCCTTTTCATACGTGGAGTATTTTACTTTGGCTTCATTAAGCTTCTCCCTGAAATATGCTATCGGCCTGTCTTCCTGAATCAAGACAACCCCTATTACAAATCCACTTTCATCGCATTTCACTTGAAATGTCTTTTGGAAATCAGGCAACACCAGAATTGGTTGTTCTGTAATTCTCCTTTTCAACAAATTAAAACTCTTCTCAGCCTCTTCTGTCCAGTGAAAAGATTTGTGTCTTTTCTTCACTGTGCCCATCATTGGTGCACTAATTCCACTGAAATTCCTAATGAATTTTCGGTAGAAACTAGCTAATCCATGAAAACTTCTCACCTCAAAGATATTCTTTGGTGACGACCAATTCTTGATTACCTCCACCTTATCCGGATCCATCCTCAACTTATCTGTAGAAATAACAAAACCCAAATAAATGAGCTCTGTCTTCATGAATGAGGACTTCTTCATATTTATCAACAACTTCTCTTGCTGTAACCTCTTCATCACTGTAGCCAAATGTCCCAAATGATCTGCCTTTGTTTTATTGAAAATCAATATGTCATCAAGGTACACAATGACAATTTTTTCGATGAAATCCTTCAGGACTTCATTCATCAATCTCATGAAAGTACTCGGCGCATTTGTTAAACCAAACGACATGACAAGCCGTTCGTATAACCCTTCATTAGTTTTGAATGTTGTCTTCCATTCATCACCTTCCCTCATGCGGATCTGATGATAACCACTTTTCAAATCGATCTTTGAAAAAAATTTGGCCCCACTCAAGCAATCCATCAGATCATCCATCCTTGGCAATGGAAATCTGTACCTGATGGTTATCTTTTTGATCACCCTCGAATCAGTATACATCCTCTAGCCTCTGTCTTTCTTTGGACTGAGTACTATCGGAACATCACACGGACTCAAGATTTCCCTGACCAACCCTTTGTCCAACAAATCCTAGACTTTTCTTTTGACCTCTTCATTCTCCTGTGGCGTCAATCTGTACGCTGCTTTGTTTGGAAAACTAGCTCCAGGTATGAGATCAATATGATGACTCACACTTCTGATCGGTGGCAACGAATGAGGTAGTTCATCCACTACTATGTAAGCGAACTCCTCCAGTAGTTCCTGAACCTCTTCTGGTAAATCATCTACCCTTGTGCTAGTTAAAACAATCTTTGGCTTCCTGAACACAATGAATTGCGGTTCCTCCTTCTTCTTAACCTCTGTAAGAAGTTCCTTCCCACTCATGAGAAGTACAATGTTGCTTACTTCAGGCTTCACCTCTTTATCATTGATCGACAACAACATGTGAGTTCTCCCATTTTTATCTAAGGTGTATGTGTTCATTCTCCCATCATGAATCACATTCCTGTCATATTGCCACGGTCTACCCAGCAATAGATGACAAACATCCATAGGAATAACATCGCAGAGTATTTCATCTTTATACCCTCCTATTTTAAACTCAACTAAACATTGCTTAGTGACATTTACCTGATGTTATTTTTGCAACCACGAAACTCTGTATGGGCTTGGATGATCAATCATCTCCAGCTCCAGTTTTTCTACCATCTATGTTGAAACAAGATTATCCATGCTACCACTCTCTACAATAACTTTGCATTTCCAGTCTTTCATTTTGCACGCAGTCCAAAAAAGTCTGTTTCTTTGGACTGAACTCTCCACCTCCTTCTCTGGTGTTAAAAGAACTTTTCGCATCATCAACGATCTTCCGCCTTCAACATCCTCTGCCTCAACATTTTTCCTTTGAGCTTCGGCAATGTGAGTCTCTCCTTCCTCTTTCTTCTTATCTGGACATTCATAATATTTGTGTCCAACCTTTCTGCATGTGAAGCATGTTATCACTCCACCTCTTCCTCTTCCTCTACCTCTAGTACGAGGAAAAATGTTGTTATCAGCATACTCTCCTCTCTGATCAGCATACTGCCTTCTCTGTCCAACATATTGCCCTTTTTGTGAGCTTCCACCTCTCTCATTCTGAGGTTTCTTCCATTCTTCCTTAGGCTTCTGATTTCTATCTTGGATGACTAATTTTCCCTTGGCTTGACTTCTGCCTCGGCCTCTTTGACCTTATTTTCATCTCATCTTCTCTTCCGCATTTAGATCCATTTGATAAGCATCTTCCACCATTCGGATGGTCATCATGCTCATCTCATCCTTAATTTCGTATCTCAGGCCATTCATATACCTGGAAACCTTTTCATCATTACTTTCACGATGACCTGCTTTGATGTTCATTCTGTAGAACTCTTCAATGTACTCCTTCACTGACATCAGCTTCTGACTCAAATTATGCATTCTTTGAAATAGAGAAATTTGATAATCCCTAAGAATGAATTTCACTTTCATCTTTGCAATCATCCTATCCAAACTATTGATTTTCTGCTTACCTTGGCAGCGTCTGTCAGCTTGCAGTTCATCCCACCACAATGCTACATGTCCTTTAAGTCTCGTGACAACATGTTTGACCTTCTTGTCTTCTTTGACATCTTCATAGTCAAAATATGTATCCAGAGCTCTAATCCAATCTAGAAGCTCTTCAGCATCCAAGTTTCCCTCATAAACTGGAATGTCCATTTTGGCTCTTGCACTCATTCTTGCAACAGCTCTAATCAAGAATTCATGTGCTGCATCTTCTGTTGTAATTTCTTCTTCTTCATGTCCAGCTTCATCTTCACTTTCAGACTCACTGACATCTCTAATACCAGTTGTGCACCTCTGCTTTATTTCCATGTCCACGAATCTAGCGCGTAGGTCATGTATATCTCTTTCCATTGCTGGATTTGGCACCTATCTACCTCTTTCTCTTGACACCTCCCTATCCTCTGGCGGATCGGGTGTTTTTCTGTCCCTTCTCCTTGGCGACATGGCTGGAATTCCTTCTCGCTTTTCTTTCCTGAAATATACAAACAAGAATCAGGCTCTGATACCAAGATGATGCAGCCCTCCCAACTCGTAGGTCGGAAGTCCACACACACAGGATTGCTCTATTCCTCTGGCCCTAAGAGCTCTCTCGAACTAGCTCTTCTATTTCCCTTTCAGGAAATCTACACCCACAGAAAACCTCGACGAATCTCCCTTTGCACTTCAGGAGATCTGACTTCGCGACTTCGTGAGTCTTGTGGTCAAGCAGTTGTGCCTTCAGACCTCCAAACACCGATATGCCGAGTTTCGATAAATGCTGGAATGCTAAGGTTCCACCTCCACAAGAAATCAACAGTTCTGGAGATTTCCCTTGGTCCAATGGTCAACGTTATTTCATGCACCGGGAGCTTGATATACAAGAGCTCTATGTCTCTTCTACCTTCCGGTCCTTAAATCTCGAAAGACTTGCGTGCTTGCTCTGGGTCCCACAACCCTTGTCAGGAACCTCCAAGTTCTTCCACGCGTCTCTTCACCAACTCTCCAGTTGACGTGGGCTTTTTCCACCTGTCGCCTCCTTGCGATCTGCTAGCCCGTGTAATTTCACTATTTCAAGTATATGGTGTCCTAGACTCGCAATCCCAACCTTATGTCACCATGAACCCTAAATTCTCGAATCCTGAAGTTCTCTCTTTCGTGTTTCGGGGATTTGATCCATCAACCTCTTGGCTTACCCTCGTTCACTCAAACCTTGAAATGCCAAATTGCTCGAACCCCGCCACGTGTCCAAGTACTGGCCCCACTATGAAATATTCTGTTGTGTTGGGGTTTTGGATTTCGCAATTTTGCAAATCCAAGCATCGAAGCTTCGGTCCTTCCACCCACGAAACCCTGAAATGAAATTTCATGAGTAGATCCAATGGTCCTCGTTGGCGTGAATCTATGGCCCTCTCTCTCCTGAGCTTCCACTTGCAGAAACGACCACCGTAACCCCCTTGCTCCTCCGCGAAATCCGACGGCTCGTGGGACTTCACGAATTCTCTATGGAGAATCTCAATCATCTGCTTCTCCCTTTAAGAACTTTTTCATTCTTAAACAAAGTGTTTTTTCCCACGGAACTTAACTACCTGCAACACAAACTTGCGACGCCTCCTTTCAACACCTCAAGGCACCAACCTTCTGTGCTTTTCCTCGACAACTGTGAAGACTCTATCCCTCCTGAACTTTTCTCCAACCTTGATTCTTAAAGAAGTCTCCTGCACACACTCCTTGCGGCAAATCCTTCAATTACAACAAAGAATTGAAGTCCCTCGACTCTGCGCACTCCTTGCAGCAGCAGTCTCTCGACAGTTTTCCAGGTCTTACAAACCATGAAACTACCCTTGGCCTACGCAAACTTTGCACGGCTCCTGTGCCTAACTGCACTTCTGAGGAAATGAGAACAAAATCTATCCTATCTGAGCTTTCAGAGACAAACCTCTGAACCCTTTTTCAACACACTCCTTGCGGACAATTCAACTGCATTCCTTGCAGGAATTCTTGCTCAGATTGAGAAACAATTGAAACTCATTTCCCTTTCTCTCTCTCAGACTTCAAACACAAAGCTCGAAATCATATAAATAGCATATAAAGAAAATTTATAATAGAAAGTAAACATCCATGAGCATAATATTCAACATGCATACACAAAGAACAATACGACACCATGAATTTGAATCGAAACTCTTTCTATTAATTCAAATCTTTGTACATGGGTGTTTTCAACTTCAGTTCTCTGCTCTCTTCTCTATGCTTTATGCTCATAATAATATTACAATTATACAATGAGGGTGTCTATATCTCGTTTCCCTCTTGCATTCTAAAACTGTCTAATCTAGAATTAAATTCTATCTACCTACATTAACTTTGCATAAATGCCTCTATCTACTTCAGACGAGAGCGGGACACTCAAGGTATGATTACAATAATACAAGCATTCCTCCACTTAATGACTTCATTAATATTTCAAAAAAAATTCAAAAAATGTGCTCAGTGCTTTTCCAGCTGTCTCTTATCTCCGTACTGGCTCATTATTGGCTATGATTGCATGCCCTTGCGATGCTCCTGCATCATCTACCCTAAACCTTACAACAAATAGCAAGCCATCTCATTTTCCATTTTTTTCCAAGCCATTACTTAATAACTCTTCTAAAAAACATCCTTTTGAAGGCATACGCACCCTGCTCCACTACTGTATGTGTGTATATGCTCGCTGACCCACTACAAACCACGTATACTGACAAAAGCACAAAAAATAGAAGGTTGCAGACGGAATACAAATTTCAGGGTAAGTTTCTAAAACCGTTTGACTGCCCATATCTAGTTACTCAACCAAATACCTAGCCCTTTCTAGCCTATAAAAGAAGGGGTATCTGTCCCATTTGAAAAGGGGGGAAAATAATAGAAAAGAAAATCTACCCGTTTTGGTATTCCCCTTGCCGCAATATTTTGCAACCATTGTGTGAGAACTGAAGAAGAGAAGCATATGTGGAATCGGTTGGTGCACAGTTGAAGAAGAGCCTAAGACTAGATTCGAGGAGCTTTAGGACTAGTCAAAAACCCTATCTTCTACAGAGTGTATCTCCAAAATTATAGCGAATAAAAAGCTGATTTTTTACCACAAGTACCTACGCATCTCTTAGAACACATCACCAAAAGTCTTCATCCTCCATTGAAATACGTCCTTCTTTACTTCAAATTTCCTCTAAAATTTGACTTGTGTGTGTAAAATGAATGTATAATGATATTTATTTATACACTTTATGTCACTTCCTTTTAACATTAGGGCCGACTTGTACTTCCTTCTTCAATTCATTTTGTCATCTTCAAAAATTCACTTCTCCTTAACCATGAGGATCCACATGACGTGCCACCTACCACTGGAAACAACATGATTTATACTATCCATCCATGGGTGTTGTGTATACATGTGCATTGTCCTTCATGTCCAAATACCTTAATCAATCTTGTGGTCCAAAACTAATGACTAGGGTTGACATCAATGATAACAACCAATATTCCAATAGTAACTCATAACTTATATAATGCTTAACACTATATGCATGTATCCTAGGGAATAGTTGGCTTTATGTTTGTACTTGTAACATGTATATTGTTATAATAGAAGTGGACCAATTTAATCATCGAATTCCTATCATCTTTAACATGCCACCCCTAACACCTAACCTCTATAACCTTATTTCATATAATTCTTACACCTTGCAACTCATGTGACCTATATATCAACACCTAAATCCTAATCCATGTAACCCTTATAACCACTATTACATATAACACTAATCCCTAGAAAAATTGTAAAACAAAACCCAAAAACCTATAATCCTTGAACTCTATAAAATATATATCCCTTAGTGTTATAACCCTAAAATGCACTACACAGGTTTACCTGGCATCAGGCCAACTCATGCCTCTTCCTAGCCAAAGCCATGCTGAACAAATCCTCAAAAAACCACTTAAAACAAGGAACCCGTGCCCTAACCTTTCACTGGGCGCGGGTAACCGCTTGCTGGCCTTCTACTGCACGCGGGTGACCGCGGGCTAACCCACTACAGCCCGCGGTTACCTAACAAAGAAGAAAATTAGGGAAGTTTCCGCCGGGACGAAGAGCTTTTTGTCAGTTAACTGGAACTCCCAGCCATGCATGACCGAGAGTTCGCCAAAAACCCTAGCTCCTTCTAGCCTATAAAAGGAGGGGTAGGGGTACTATTCAAGAGGAAAAAATCATAGCAAAGAAACTCTGCCAAATTGCCAAGTCCATTATTGTCCCAACCCTTTAGCTTTGCCTCAAGCTTCAGGAGAAATTCATGCTACAACAGTTGGAGGACAAAAGAAGAGGAGGAGCCCAGGATCAGGATCGAGGAACGGTGGTCGGTCTTAGAATTCATTGTAAGTGATTCATTTTGAGACTAATGAAAAAGATGCTTTTCCCGTCCCAAGTACATGAATCTCATCTATGTTATTTGATTTATGTTTTATTTCTAACCCCCTAGTAGATCAGTAGCATGCATGTGTAGTCTTG
>ML816889.1:174095-195527 GCA_009831015.1 Picea engelmannii
AAACCCTAACTACCCATTTATACCACAAATTTTATAACCCTTATTTTTCTAATAAGTATAAACCCATATAACCATTAATTCCTAAAACTTATAAGTGTTATCCGATGCCCTATATAATGCATATTACTTATAATCACTATCATTCCTAACAAATATAACGCCTCAACCTCTATAATTCATTATCCATACAATTCTTAACATTTATAATTTTGAATCCCTAATCATATAAAACCTAGTCCCTATAACCATTAAAACCTATAACCCATGAGCCATACAGACTATAACCCTTAACCATAATTGTTGTAAACCGCTATAACCACTACAATATTAACACCTAACCCCTAATAATTAGGAAAATTAAATCATAACCACCAACTCATAATAACTAATGAAATTAATCATTAGTCGGACATTAATAAAATTATCTTATCTTATCTTATCTTAATATTTAAATCCAATCACCTAAATCACCATAACACTTACCTATTCCAACTTCCAAAACCAATAACATTTATAAACCTTTATACCTAGAAATTATATAACTACAAACCTATATCACCTATATCCCTAACCTTTGTAAATTTTATAACTAGTGACATTTAATATATACAACCCATAAACCCTAACACCCTAACCCATAATCCCTATTACTTCTCTAAAATTGAACCTATATAACCACTAACTTGCAACTCCTTTATGCCCCAATATCAATAAAACCCAACATGTATAAAAGTTGTTATTTATGTAGCCTCTATAAGCCATAATATTTATAAACCCTATAAGAGTTACCCCTTAACCACTATAACCTCTATAAACCCTAACCCTTTATATTGTCTAACCCCGATCACACTACAAAACTAAAATTTATAACACTCAATCTCTAAGCCTTATAACCCTTAATATGCACTCATATCTACTGACGCAACCCTCCCAACCCATAGGTTGGAAGTCCACGCACACAGGATCGCTCTATTCCTCTGGCCCAAAGAGCTCTCTCGAACTGGCTCTTCTATTTCCCTTTCGGGAAATCTACACCCACAGAAAACCTCAATGAATCTCCCTTCGCACTTCGGGAGATTTGACTTCACGACTTCGCGAGTATTGTGGTCAAGAGGCAGTGCCTTCAAACCTTCGAACACCGATATGTCGAGTTTCGATAAACGCTCGAATGCTAAGGTTCTGCCTCCATAAGAAATAAATAGTTCTTGAGCTTTCCCTTGATCCAATGGTCAACATTATTTCATGCTCCGGGAGCTCAATATACAAGAGCTCTATGTCTCTTATACCTTCCGATCCCGAAATCTCGAAAGACTTGTGTGCCTGCTCCGGGTCCCACAACCCTTGTCGGGAACCTCCACGTTCTTCCATGCGTCTCTTCACCAACTCTCCAGCTGACGTGGGCTTATACCACCTGTCACCTCCTCACGATCTTATAGCCCATGTAATTTCGCTATTTCAGGTATTGGGGGTCCTAGAGTCGCGATCCCAACCTTATGTCACCGCGAACCCTGAATTCCCAAATCCCGAAGTTCTCTCTTTTGCGTTTCAGCGATTTGATCTGCCAACCTCTTGGCTTACCCTTGTTCATTCAAACCCTGAAATTTTGAATTGCTCGGACCTCGCCATGTGTCCAAGTACTGGCCCCACTATGAAATCGTTTGTTGTGTTGGGGTTTCAGATTTTGCAATTTCATGAATCCAAGCGTCGAAGCTTCGGTCCTTCCACCCACGAAACCCCGAAATGGAATTTCGTGAGTAGATCCAATGGTCCTTGTTGGCATGAATCTACAGCCCTCTCTCTCTTGAGCTTCTGCTTACAGAAACGACCACCGTAACCCCCTTGCTCCTCCGCGAAATCTGACAGCTCGCGGGACTTCACAAATTCTCTATGGAGAATCTCGACCATCTGCTTCTCCCTTTAAAAACTTTTTCACTCTTAAACAAAGTGTTTTTTTCCACGAAACTTAACCGCCTGCAACACAAACTTGTGACGCCTCCTTTCAATGCCTCAAGGCACCAACATTCTATTCTTTTCCTCGACAACTGTGAAGACTCTTTCCCTCCTGAAATTTTCTCCAACCCTAAGTCTTAAAGAAGTCTCCTGCACGCACTCCTTGTGGCAAATCCTTCAATTACTTCAAAGAATTCAAGTCCCTCGACTCTGCGCACTAATTGCAGGAGCAGTCTCTCAACAGTTTTCCAGGTCTTACAAACCCTGAAACTACCCTCGGTCTGCACACACTTTGCATGGCTCCTGTGCCTAACTACACTTTTGAGGAAATGAGAACAAAATCTATCCCATCTGAGCTTTCAGAGACAAACCTATGAACCCTTTGTCAATGCACTTCTTGCGGACAATTCAAATACACTCCTTGCAGGAATTCTTGCTCTGATAGAGAAACAATTGAAACTCATTTCCCTTTCTCTCTCTCAGACTTCAAACAAAAAGCATGAAATCATATACACAACATATAAAGCAAATGTATAACAGAAAGTAAACATCCATGAGAATAATATTCAACATGCATACACAGAGAACAATATGACACCATGAATTTGAATCGAAGCTCTTTCTATTAATTCAAATCTCTGTACATGGGTGTTTTCAACTTTATTTCTCTGTTCTCTTCTCTATGCTCTATGCTCATAATAATCTTACAATTATACAATGAGGGTGTCTATATCTGATTTCCCTCTTACGTTCTAAAACTGTCTAATCTAGAATTAAATTATATCTACCTACATTAACTTTGCATAAATGCCTCTATCTACTTCAGACGAGAGTAGGATGCTCAAGGTATGATTACGATAATACAAGCATGCCTCCACTTAATGACTTCATTAATATTTCAAAAAAAATTCAAAAAATGTGCTCAGTGCTTTTCCAGCTATCTCTTATCTCCACGTTGGCTCACTGCTGGCTATGCTTGCATGCCCTTGCGATGCTCCTGCATCATACTCCCTCGCTTGAAAATTTTCATGGGCTCCTGTCCATGAGATCGCGCACGGTGTGTCCATGCTTCTGTATTTCGGCTTCATTCTCCCAGCTAGCATCTTCAACTAGATGGCCCTTCCACTTGACTAAGTATTCAAAGTATTGCTTTTGCCTAGTCTTCTTACCAATTCTTTTGTCCAGTATGCACTCCATCTGCGGATTTTCTGCAACTAGCATTTGTTTTTTCCACCAAACCTCTGGCTGTTCATTCCCTGCTTCTACTTCCTCAGTTTTATAAGGGTACAAATCTGAGATGTTGAATATTGGAGAAATTCTGATCCCATTGGGTAATTCAATCTCATATGCATTTGCCCCAAATTTCTTCAAGACCTTACATGGCTTGATTTTCTTCATCTTCAGTTTATTATATGTTCCTCTCGGGAACCTTTCCTTTATCAAATGTGCAAGAATCAAATCACCAACTTCAAACTAAATTTCTCTCCTGTGTTGATTTGCTCTCCACTTATAATCTTGGCTCGAATGTTGCAATCGCTCCTTCACCTGGCTGTGAAGCTCCTTCATCACCTCTGTGAAATCTTTTGCACTAGCGCTCCTAGTCACAGTCTGTTTTGAATCCCTTAGCTCAGAACTCCTCTCGGCTGCATGCCATAGAAAATCTGAAATGGACTCTGCCCTATGCTCCAATTAAGCGATTTGTTATAAGCAAACTCCGCCTATGGTAATATGTTGTCCCACTGACTGTGGTGTTCTGTCACCAAGCTCCTCAACAAGTCTCCTAGACTCCTGTTCATGATTTCTGTCTATCCATCTGTCTGAGGATGATAAGATGAACTAAATGACAAATTTGTTCCTAGCTTCTTCCATAAGGTTCTCCAGAAGTGTCCTACGAACTTAGTGTCACGATCCGAAACTATGCTCTTTGGCAAGCCATGAAGTCAAATGACTTCTTTGGAAAACAGGTTCGCAATGTGAGTTGTGTCACTGGTTTTCTAACATGGAATGAAATGTGCCATTTTGGAAAATCTATCCACCACCACAAAGATTGAGTCAAATCCTCTTTGTGTTCTTGGAAACCCCAAAATGAAGTCCATGCCGACTGCATCCCACGACCTCTCAGGTATGGGTAATGGTTGATAAAAACCAACATTATGACTCTTTCCTTTTGAATGTTGACAAATTCTACATCTGTCCACAAATATTTTGATGTATTCTCGCATTACTAACCAAAAATATGACTCATTCAACTTTGCGAGCGTCTTGTCATGACCGAAATTTCCGGCCAATCCTCCACTATGTTTCTCCTTTAGCAAATTCTCTCTCATGGAGCATTTTGGAATACAAAGTTGATTACCTTTAAACAGTAATCCTTCCCGGATCATGTATTCTTCCCATTGGCTTCTATCCCTGAGAATTGGATTCTCAGTTGCTTCATACACCTCTTTAAAATCTAGATCATCTCTGTACATGTCCCTGAGATCATCAAAACCCAATGTTTTGATTCTGAACTCCTGCAATAGCAAACATTTCCTGCTCAAAGCATCAACAACTTTGTTAGCAGTACCAAAAATATGTTTAATCACAAAAGTGAAATTTTGCATATATTCAACCCATTTTACATGTCTTTGATTCAAATTCTCTTGTTGAGTCACAAATCGCAATGCATGATTATCACTGTATAAGACAAACTCTATAGGAATTAAGTAATGTCTCCATTTCTTCAATGCCTGAATAATAGCATAGAACTCCTTGTCATATGTGGAGTATTTGACTTTGTCTTCATTTAGCTTCTCACTGAAATATGCTATCGACCTGTCTTCTTGACTCAAGACGGCCCCTATTGCAAATCCACTTGCATCGCATTTCACTTGAAATGTCTTTTTTTAAATCAGGCAACACTAGAATTGGTTGTTCTGTAATTCTCCTTTTCAACAAATTAAAATTCTTCTCAGCCTCTTCTGTCCAGTGAAAAGATTTGTGTCTTTTCTTCACCGTGTACATCATCGGTGCACTAATTCCACTAAAATTCCTGATGAATTTTCAGTAGAAACTAGCTAATCCATGAAAACTTCTCACCTCAAAGATATTCTTTGGTGATAGCCAATTCTTGATTACCTCCACCTTATCCAGATCCATCCTCAACTTATCTGCAGAAATAACAAAACCCAAATAAATGAGCTCTATCTTCATGAATGAGGACTTCTTCATATTTATCAACAAATTCTCTTGTTGTAACCTCTTCATCACTGTAGCCAAATGTTCCAAATGTTCTTCCTTTGTTTTACTGAAAATCAGTATGTCATCAAGGTACATAATGACAAATTTTTCGATGAAAACCTTCAGGACTTCATTCATAAATATCATGAAAGTACTCAGCGTGTTTGTTAAACCAAACGACATGACAAGCCATTCATATAACCTTCATTAGTTTTGAATGTTGTCTTCCATTCATCACCTTCCCTCATGCGGATCTGATGATAACCACTTTTCAAATCGATCTTTGAAAAAAAATTGGCCCCACTCAAGAAATCCATCAGATCATCCATCCTTGGCAATGGAAATATGTACCTGATGGTTATCTTGTTGATCACCCTCGAGTCAGTAGACATCCTCCAGCCTCCGTCTTTCTTTGGACTGAGTACTATCGGAACAACACACAGACTCAAGCTTTCCCTGACCAAACCTTTGTCTAACAAATCCTAGACTTGTCTTTTGACCTCTTCATTCTCCTGCGGCGTCAATCTGTACGCTGCTTTGTTTGGAAAACTAGCTCCAGGTATGATATCAATATGATGACTCACACTTGTGATCGGTGGCAACGAACGAGGTAATTCATCCACTACTATGTCAGTGAAATCCTCCAATAGTTCTTGAACCTCTTCTGGTAAATCATCTACCTTTGTGCTGGTTAAAACAATCTTTGGCTTCCTGACCACAATGAATTTTGGTTCCTCCTTCTTCTTAACCTCTGTAAGAAGTTCCTTCCCACTCATGAGAAGTACAGTGTTTCTTACTTCAGGCTTCACCTCTTTATCTTTGATCGACAACAACATTTGAGTTCTCCCATTTTTCTCTAGGGTGTATGTGTTCATTCTCCCATCATGAATCACATTCCTGTCATATAGCCATGGTCTACCCAGTAATAGATGACAAACATACATAGGAATAACATCACAGAGTATTTCATCTTTATACCCTCCTATTTTAAACTCAACTAAACATTGCTTAGTGACATTTACCTGATGTCCTTTTTGCAACCACGAAACTCTGTATGGGTTTGGATGATCAATCGTCTCCAGCTCCAGTTTTTCTACCATCTCTATTGAAACGAGATTATCCGTGCTACCACTCTCTACAATAACTTTGCATTTCTAGTCTTTCATTTTGCACGCAGTCCAAAAAAGTCTGTTTCTTTGGACTGAACTCTCCACCTCCTTCTCTGGTGTTAAAAGAGATTTTCACATCATCAGAGATCTTCTTCCTTCAACATCCTCTGCCTCAACATTTTTCCTTTGAGCTTCAGGAATGTGAGTCTCTCCTTCCTCTTTCTTCTTGTATGGACATTCATAAGACTTGTGTCCAACCTTTCCGCACATGAAGCATGTTATCACTCCACCTCTTCCTCTTCCTCTACCTCTAGTACGAGGAAAAATGTTGTTATCAACATACTCTCCTCTCTGATCAGCATACCGCCTTCTCTATCCAGCATATTGCCCTTTCTGTGAGCTTCCACCTCTCTCAATATGAGGTTTCTTCCATTCTTCCTTAGGCTTCTGATTTCTATCTTGGACAACTAATTTTCCCCTGGCTTGACTTCTGCCTCGGCCTCTTTGACCTTATTTTTGGCTCAGCTTCTCTTCCGCCTTTAGAGCCATTTGATAAGAATCTTCCACCATTCGGATGGTCATCATGCTCATCTCATCTTGAATTTCGTATCTCAGGCCATTCATATACCTGGCAACCTTTTCATCATTACTTTCACGATGACCTTCTCTGATGTTCAGTCTGTAGAACTCTTCAGTGTACTCCTTCAGTGACATAAGCTTCTGTCTCAAATTATGGATTCTTTGAAATAGAGAAATTTGATAATCCCTGGGAATTAATTTCGCTTTCATCTTTGCAATCATCCTATCCCAACTCTTGATTTTCTGCTTACCTTGGCAACATCTGTCAGCTTGTAGTTCATCCCACCACAATGCTACATGTCCTTTAAGTCTCATGATAGCATGTTTGACCTTCTTGTCTTCTTCGACATCTTCATAGTCAAAATATGTATCCAGAGCTCTAATCCAATCTAGAAGCTCTTCAACATCCAAGTTTCCCTCATAAACTGGAATGTCCATTTTGTCTCTTGCACTCATTCTTGCAATAGCTCTAATCAAGCATTCATGTGCTGCATCTTCTGCTGTAATTTATTCTTCTTCATGTCCAGCTTCATCTTCGCTTTCAAACTCACTGAAATCTCTAATATCAGTTGTGCACCTCTTCTTTCTTTCGATGTCCACGACTCTAGCACGTAGGTCATGTATATCTCTTTCCACGGGTGGATTCGACACCTGTCTACCTCTTTCTCTTGACACCTCCCTATCCTCTGGCGGATCGGTTGTTTGTCTGTCCCTTCTCCTTGGCGGCATGGTTGGAATTCCTTCTCGCTTTTCTTTCCTGAAATATACAAACAAGAATCATGCTCTGATACCAAGATGATGTAGGCCTCCCAACCCGCAGGTCAGAAGTCCACACACACAAGATCGCTCTATTCCTATGGCCCAAAGAGCTCCCTCGAACTGGCTCTTCTATTTCCCTTTCGGGAAATCTACACCCACAGAAAACCTTGGCGAATCTCCCTTTTCACTTCGGGAGATCTGACTTCGTGACTTCGCGAGTCTTGTGGTCAAGTGGTTGTGCCTTCAGACCTTCGAACACTGATATGCCGAGTTTCAATAAATGATGGAACACTAAGGTTCCGTCTCCACAAGAAATCAACAGTTATGGAGCTTTCCCTTGATCCAATGGTCAACGCTATTTCATGCACCGGGAGCTTGATATACAAGAGCTCTATGTCTCTTCTCCCTTCCGGTCCTTAAATCTCGAAAGACTTGCGTGCTTGCTTTGGGTCCCACAACCCTTGTCGGGAATCTCCAAGTTCTTCCACGTGTCTCTTCACCAAATCTCCAGCTGACGTGGGCTTTTGCCACCTGTCGCCTCCTCGCGATCTGTTAGCCCATGTAATTTCTCTATTTTGGGTATCTGGGGTCCTAGACTCACTATCCCAACCTTATGTCACTGCGAACTCCGAATTCCCAAATCCCAAAGTTCTCTCTTTCGTGTTTTGGGGATTTGATCCGCCAACCTCTTGGCT
The DNA here is from genome assembly GCA_009831015.1 of Picea engelmannii. Classification (NCBI taxonomy): domain Eukaryota; kingdom Viridiplantae; phylum Streptophyta; class Pinopsida; order Pinales; family Pinaceae; genus Picea; species Picea engelmannii. The sequence continues at coordinate 182,407 of ML816889.1, forward strand.
TACCCTCATTCATTCAAACCCCGAAATGCCGAATTGCTCGGACCCCACCATATGTCCAAGTACTGGCCCCACTATGAAATATTTTGCTGTGTCGGGGTTTCGGATTTCGCAATTTTGCGAATCCAAGCGTCGAAGCTTCGGTCCTTCCACCCACGAAACCCTGAAATGGAATTTCATGAGTAGATCCATGGTCCTTGTTGGCGTGAATCTACGTCCCTCTCTCTCCTGAGCTTCCACTTTCAGAAGTGACCACCGTAACCCCCTTGCTCCTCTACGAAATCTGATGGCTTGTAGGACTTCACGAATTCTCTATGGAGAATCTCAATCATTTTCTTCTCGCTTTAAAAACTTTTGCACTCCTAAACAAAGTGTTTTTTTCCAGGGAACTTAACTGCCTGCAACAAAAACTTGCGACGCCTGCTTTCAACACCTCAAGGCACCAACCTTTTGTGCTTTTCCTCGACAACTGTGAAGAATCTATCCCTCCTGAACTTTTCTCCAACCCTGAGTCTTAAAGAAGTCTCCTGCACGCACTCCTTGCGGAAAATCCTTCAATTACTTCAAAGAATTGAATTCCCTCGACTCTGAGCACTCCTTGCAGCAGTAGTCTCTCGACAGTTTTCCAGGTCTTACAAACCATGAAACTACCCTCGGCTTGCGCACACTTTTCATGGCTCCTGTGCCTAACTGCACTTCTAAGGAAATGAGAACAAAATCTATCCTATCTGAGATTTCAGAGACAAACCTCTGAACCCTTTGTCAACGCACTCCTTGCGGACAATTCAACTGCATTCCTTGCAGGAATTCTTGCTTAGATAGAGAAACAATTGAAACTCATTTCCCTTTCTCTCTCTCAGACTTCAAACACAAAGCATGAAATCATATACATAGCATATAAAGAAAATGTATAGTAGAAAGTAAACATCCATGAGCATAATATTCAACATGCATACACAGAGAACAATACGACACCATGAATTTGAATCGAAGCTCTTTCTATTAATTCAAATCTTTGTACATGGGTGTTTTCAACTTCAGTTCTCTGCTCTCTTCTCTATGCTCTATGCTCATAATAATCTTACAATTATACAATGAGGGTGTCTATATCTCGTTTCCCTCTTGCATTCTAAAACTGTCTAATCTAGAATTAAATTCTATCTACCTACATTAACTTTGCATAAATGCCTCTATCTACTTCAGACGAGAGTGGGACACTCAAGGTCTGATTACAATAATACAAGCATGCCTCCACTTAATGACTTCATTAATATTTCAAAACATTTTCAAAAAATGTGCTCAGTTCTTTTCCAGTTGTCTCTTATCTCCGCACTGGCTCACTGCTGGCTATGATTGCACACCCTTGCGATGCTCCTGCATCATCTACCCTAACCCTTACAACAAATAGCATGCCATCTCATTTTCCATTTTTTTCCAAGCCATTACTGAACAACTCTTCTAAAAAACATCCTTTTGAAGGCATACACACCCTGCTCCACTACTGCATGTGTGTATATGCTCGCTGACCCACTACAAACCGTGTATACTGACAAAAGCACAAAAAATAGAAGGTTGCAAACAGAATACAACTTTTAGGGTAAGTTTCTGAAACCGTTTGACTGCCCATATCCAGTCACTCAACCAAATACCTAGCCCTTTCTAACCTATAAAAGAAGGGGTATCGGTCCCATTTGAAAAGGGGGAAAAATAATAGAAAAGAAACTCTACCCGTTTTGGTATTCCCCTTGCCGCAATCTTTTGAAACCATTGTGTGAGAACTGAAGAAGAGAAGGATATGTGGAATCAGTTGGTGCACAGTTGAAGAAGATCCTAGGACTAGATTCGAGGATCAGTAGTCGATCTCACCATTGTAAGTGACTTTTGTGAGGTTAATAGAAAGAATTACTTTTCCCGTCCCGCCATATGAGGTGTTCAATATTCAAATTTGGTTTATATTTTTAGAACCTCTGACCCACTAATTCATATATGATATGCATGTTCATAGTTCTTTTGTTTGTTTGTTTGTGAATGCAGGTTAGCTTTGGGAGGAGACTTGCATTCAAGGAGCAATCGAACGCAAAAGGATCAACACCAAGTGAGGGGTTCAAAGTAGAGTTACCAGATCCTTTTATCCTTGTGTTTTATTCATGAATGTGGGGTCTATGTCGGGATAATGGAAACAAATGATGTGACTTCTTCAGGGAATTCTCATATTCCCTCTACGACTATCACTACAGGAGGTGTTCCACCTCCTAACCAACCGTCATCGGTCCGGGCCACTATGGTATTGACTGCATCTACCTCGGGCAATGGTCTGATTCTGTCTATGGCAGAGATCACAACTTCATTTACCTAGAATGGGACAGGCCCTCCATTCTCATACGGGATGTCTGGCTTCGGTACAAGCCATGTACTTTCCTAATCCACTCTATAGAATTTAGGCCTCGAGGCAGGGAGCTCCAACGCTCCTCTATAAGGATCCATGGGGGGCACTTCAACTCCCTATATTGCTTTCCTTTACGGAGGGGGTCATATACCTCCTTTGTCCCCTTCGCTCGACTATGTTCATCAACATTCCGTCGAGCCAAATGTAAAATCATTTGGAGTAGGTAGTCAAGCACTTCGTTCTTATAACATGTCGGTTGGTTCAACATCATTCTCTTTGTTCGGTGTGTTTGGTAACAACACTTTCTCATCAGCTTCAATCTCAGCTAGGGGAAACCTTGGTTATGGACAACCACATATTGTACATGGTACTATTCCTGCATAGGGGGAAAAATTAGGAATTCCTTCCTCACAAGAACCTTGGAATCCATGGCAGGGATCAGTTCCCTTATCAGGGATGTCGACCAGGGGAAACCCCTTCTATACCCAATGGAACCCCGAGCAAGGCTCGACACCTATGACTATCGGATCAACAGGGGTCAACCCTTCCAAAAATCCTTGGAATGTGACACAAGCCCAACCCTTTACGTCTTATTATGGGAGTTAGTCGATGATGTCTCAACAAGCGCAACATCCTTATGCTGGTCACAACCGTGGTTATTAATATAGCCCTGGCCAACAACCTAACTTTTCCTGGCAAGCTAGTGAAATTCAAACTCCAGGCTCCTTTTTACCTGGTTAGAATCCACAACCCAAACTACCATTTCTGAAAACCCTGCACTTGCCAAACTTGACAAGGTTATTAAACAACTCCATCTGCCACAATCCGAGTTGGCCTCCTATGCTGACCAAGTTTCCTTCGGACATTCCAAAGCTCTAAGCCAAGCCTAATGAATATCCTGGTGATCATGTGACTACCTTCCACTTATGGTGCTCGTCCAACTCATTGAGAGATGACTCCATCCAATTGCAATTGTTTCAACACACTCTCATAGGGAGTGCTGCAAAATGGTACATCGAGCTTGACCGCTCACGATACTCTTCCTTCGGTGAATTGGTAATGTATTTCTTAAACCATTTCCAATTACTTGTGAGATATGATGCCAACACTGAGTTGTTGGACAAATTTGGGCAGACAAAAGAGAATCATATCTTGGATCACATCCGAGAATGGAGACACCAGAAGAGTTTGATAAAAGTGCTAGTCCCACTAGCATTCTTGCTAGAGTGGTTCCTTAAGTCTTTGGTACCCTAGTTGTCTAAATACGTCGCAACGTCCGAGGAATTTTCAGAGGAAGATGCGATAATGAGAGCTCAAAAACTAGAGCTGATTTACTCTTAGTCTAGTTTACTTTACGAAATTTTTCCAAATGCACCGAGGTCAATACTTGACAAGACCAGACAGAGGTTTGGACCACATGCCGATGGCATTATTGGTTCAGAAAAAATGAATTCCATTGATCCATTGTCAAATCAATTGCAACAATTGTCGATACAATAGATAGCATCTAGCCAGACCACCGGTTCGGTTGTTCTCCCTACCCAAAAGTTAGATGTACACAATGTGCAAACGACAAACCCAAAGGCCACCCAACAACCTGAAGGAAAGAAGAAACAATGAAATAAGGGTAAGGGGGATAAGAAACCCATCGATAATGCTGGCGGGGGCACCACTGAAAAGAAGAAGTCAAAGTATCCTTGTAATCTATGCAAGGAATATCACTCGACCCATCAGTTCCCTTGGCTTGAGGAGGCCCAGAATTTACTATCACAACAACAACCTATCATGTTAATGAATCCATTTCTACATAGGCAAAATCTAACTGAAGCCTCCTGAAGCATGAAAGGAGGCAGTCAAGGACCCCCTCCATCTTCGAGTAATCCTTCATCCAAAAATGTGTATATGCTAAAAGGTGATTCCTATATATCGACTAGAGATCATGATTATGGAATGCCAAGAACCTTTGAGAAGAGTAAAGAAGCCAAAAACCCACCTCTTCCTCTCCATATTTAGAATACGTTGGGTGAAACAATGACACGCATCCCAAAAGGTGCGTTTAAGAAAGCTTCTCACAGTCCAAATGCAAGGGCCACCCAGAACTACTCTTTGGTGGAGGATTTGGCACAAACCCCTTATGTGATGTCTACTTTGGCGGTTCTCCAGAGTTTCCCTTCCCAGAGAAAGGATCTGTTAGCCACCCTTGGATCTACTGAGACTTGTAACTCGAGAATGACCATGATTGATACGATAGACTTAAAACCCCATCTTCCTTACCACATAGATTTTTAGATAGTAGTGGCTTACACCATGGAAAAATTTTACCCGGAACATTTTCCGCACAGTGGTAGATGAGGGCACCTCAACATGCGTGATGTCTTTGGCGTGTTGGAAGGCTATTAGCCAACCCATTTTGTCTCCATCAGCTACTCTTCTTACAGGTTTTGATGGTCATTATTTTCGACCACATGGGATCATTCCCTCTTTCCCTGTGCATTTAGGGGGAAACACTGTGTGAGTTGAAGTCGAAGTGGTCGATGCGTATCTTGACTAAAATATCTTGTTAGGAAGGAGTCAGAACTATGTTATGCAAGCAGTGGTTGCGACAGTTTTTCGGGTATTGTTTTTTCCGCATGAGGGCCGGATCCTGACCATTGATCAATTATCCTTCTCTCGTCTTGACCCTTCATTGGGAGTCTCCATGGTCCCAATGATTGATAACCCTCAGCCCGAAATCGTCAATGTAACAGTTGGTTTGTGCCCACCTTTGATGGGTACTTTCAATTACCTGCTTCCGACCGACAATGTCCATTTCATGTCGGTTGTACCTGACCATCCTCGAGTTGAAATCTTTCAACTCTCATCGTTTCGTACGAAATCCTTTAATGATCTGTGGACTCTTCCTTCCCCATAAACCATGATGGAATGGATAGAGCACCATGGCATGTCCATGCCTCTCTCCATGGAAGAAGTTGCATACTCGATTATTCAACAAGCTTCTGTCGACCCCGACCCAACTCTAGCACAAGAGTTAGATCTGGTGCTCAAGCCTACTTGGGCTCAAGTTTCCCTCACTAATGCAGATTCTTTAGACTTAGTATTTCCCTCAGACGAGGTGATTATTGAGGCAATGACTAGTCTGGAAAGACCCTAGGATGAACTTCATCATAGATCTTACTTCCTCCTAGAGTTAAGACGAATTGAAGCAGGTGAATTCACTCTAACTATAACTGGAGATAAAGCGTGACCTATCAATCCTTTGGTAGTGAATGTTGTTTACACTAAAGGAAATATGGAAACAATAGCTGAAACGATATCTATTGATATCTCCAGAACACCTAGCGTCATGGATAACATCTTCGTCGGAGTGGATTTCTCCCCTGAGGATATTCAAATCTACACATATTTATTTAAATAATTCCACGACGTGTTTTCCTAGTCTTACGAGGAAATTCCAGGCATAGATCCAAGAATCGCCGAACATGAAATCATGACTTATCCTGATGTTAAGCTGGTCCATCATAAGCTTCGTTCGGTCAATCCTAGGAAAGCAGCCGCTATTAAGGCCGAAGTAGAGAAACTACTTAAAGCTAGTTTCATCTACCCCATCCAATTGACTCAATGGGTGTCAAATCCCGTGCCAGTCAATAAAAAACAGGGTATGATTCACGTATGTACGTACGGACTTCCATGATCTAAACAAGGCTTGTCCAAAGGATAATTTCCCCATGTCATTTATTGACCAGATAATCGATGGATGCATAGGTTGCAAAGCATTTTCTTTCATGGATGGTTTTTCTGGATACAATCAGATACAAATCAATCCCGAAGACCAACACAAAACCGCTTTCATTTGTCCGTGGGGTACATTCGCTTATCCAAAGATGCCTTTTGGTCTGAAAAATGTTGGAGCTACATTTCAGTGGGCCATGTATTTTTATTTCCACGACCTCAAACACATAGTCGAGGCTTATCTTGATGATTTAGTGTCATGATATCGCAAGAGATTTGATCATTCTACACTTATCTGACTTAACCTTGAACAATGTTGCTACTACTGAATCCACTTCAATCCAAAAAAATGCAGTTTTTGTGTCACATCGGTTCGTCTGCTAGGTTTCATAGTTTCAAAAATAGGGATCATGGTCGATCCTCTAGAGGTTGAGGCAATAGTTCAATTCCCCCCCTCGTGCACCATCCCTCACCTTCAGAGTATACAGGGAAAAGAGAACTTTTTACGGCATTTCATCACAAACTATGCTGAGATCACAAAGGGTTTCATGCATTTATTGAATAAGGATGTTCCTTTCCATTGGGACGAAGCCTCTCAATACTCTTTTTCAGCATTGAAATGCTCCCTCACATCAACCCCTCTACTTTGGCCACCCAATTCTAATAAATATTTCTTATTGTACTTGGCCGCTGCAGAGTTGACCATTGATATGGTCTTGGTTCAGGAGGATGATTTTCTCTCAGAATACATGATTTATTACCTGAGCAAAGGCCTAGTTGGACCGGAACTAAATTATTACCACATTGAAAAACTTGCATTGGCAACAGTCCATGCTATCCAACGGTTCTGTCATTACATTTTGTTTCGCAAGACCACTTTCATTGCCGTTGTGAATCCATTTCAATACATGTTGACACGACGCTTCATCGGCGGAAATATCAGTAGATGGATAATTATCCTTCAGGAATTCAACTTGGATTTCATTTCGGCGAAATCCAAAAAGTCATTGGTCTTCGCAGAGCTCATTTTGGAAATTCCGGTAGAATCAGGTGATGTTATACCCGACGAGTCACCGATCAAAGGAGACATGTTTTTGATCGCGTCTTCCAACCCTTGGTATGGAGATGTACTTGTGTATCTCCATACTTTGAAGTGTCCCGCCTCTACTTCTTGTGACGAGCATCATCGTATACGCCATCAGGCCAAGAACTATATCATACTCGAGGACACTTTGTATCATCGAGGTGTAGAATGCATCCTTCATTGATGTCTCACTCAAGAAGCGGAAATTGTGATTAACGATTGCCACACTGGAGCATGTGGAAGTCATTTGTCTAGGTTGGCAACAACCCAAAAAAATTTACTAGTCGGTTACTTCTGGCCGACATTAATTAAAAATTAATTATGGGCTTACCGAATGTCTGTTATTACTGCAACTAGTTTCTCACCTTTTCAACTCCTTTATGGGATGGAAGAAGTCTTGCCCATAGAGTGCTAGATCCTACCTTTAAATTTGTCAGTACAGTTATTGCTTGGAACTTCACTGCTTGAAGAGCATTTATTATATCTCGAGCATCTCAATGAGTAGTGTCGTGGTGCAGCCTTAGCTAATGAGGCTCACAAAAAAAAAGTCAAGTGTTGATATGATCTTTCCATTCATCCTCAAATTTTCTCTGAAGTTGACCTTGTCCTGGTCTATGACCAAGATACGGACCCCCTGGGGGCAGACAAGTTCAAACCTATGCAGTTCAGAGCTTTCATCGTGAAAGAAGTTCTAAACAAGGGCGCTTATCATCTGCTGGACTTTGATGGAAATTGTTTGGGGGAACCTAGAAATGGGCTCTACCTCAAGAAGTATTACTCATATGTGAGTCACCTTGGGTTACTTTTTGTAACATATGTATAGTCTTTGTACTATTACTTTTTAGTTATGTCTTTTAGTTTTATGGGCGTGTAATTTTTTATGTTATCTTTTTCACTGTGGCAGATTTCAAGTGAATCAAAGGTGTTCATTGGGTTCGCGGATGGTGCTAGTCGACACACTCAGAGGCTTTCTTCCGCAACTTGGGTGATTTTCACACCTCATGGCCAGTTAATATCCTTAGGAGGTATATGTTTAGGTGAAACCACAAACAATGCCACCGAATACAGCGCAGTTCTTGAGTTGCTTCGTGATGCTTTGTCGCCTGGTATCTCTCACGTCTGGGTCTATCTAAATGCTCAGTTGGTTGTGTCTTAGTTAAATGGGGTTTACCACATTTACAATCCTAATCTACACCGATGGTTCCTTAGGGTACATCTCTTATAATGAAGCTTTGATTACATTATGTATATCCATGTTCCTAGGAGATTGAATCAAGTTACAAATACTCTAGCTAATCATATATTAGATTGGCATCTTGCACACATGTAAGAAAAAACACACACATACACATATAAATACATTTGTAAATATAATCCATAAAACATAAAGAGATGTAAACACGCATATATATATCACAAAGTATCAGTGTACATAAGTGGGTGCGAGCGCCTCAAAAAATATGTGTCTAGTAAAGAGTCACGGGGCTTATGCCCTCAAAAATATACAAAAGGTTCCCTTGGCACATAGGAAGTCTAGTCTAAGCTAAGGGTGGGGCCTGTTGGCCCTACCATAGTGAACAACGGTGTTATCCAGATGCCAAAAAATATGGACCCAGGTCCGTGGTACCCCAACAATGTGAGTCTACATGGACGGTAGGATATCCTCGATCTTTGCTATGGGGACTATCAGAGTAAGCGCGGTGAGGTTTCGCTCTACGCGTATCAAAACTCTCTCAGCCTCCCTGGATGGAGGTCCCCCTTCTATTGCTGGTCCATTGGCTGCGTATGGTCCCACCTCTGGTCAAGGATGCCACCTTGTCCTCACAAAATTTATTGGATGCACTAGCCCCACATCTTCACATAATGGATATATACGTGTCAAATACTCTGGTATACAAAAAACATGATATATATGAAAAAACATAAAATTAAATAACTTTGAAGAAAAAAAAAATTACAGGCATGGCAGGATCTCTAGAATAGTTGATCTCGACATAGGGGTAGTCCTCTATGGTCAGAATCTGTCATACCCACCAAGCAAAAAACTTGTCGTCGAAGGCCTCAATAGTCCTCCCCCCACCCTGTCGTGGAAAAAACACTGCCCATTTGCATAACACTGGGAGAGAGGGATCATGCCCTTGTATCATCTCTCTAGGGCTGAGAATAGGTACCCTCTCAAAGAAAAAGGAACAAAAAATAGTCTCGAACCCAAAGTTTCTATGTCTCCACACATGACACTCTGTGAGCTGCCTCTACATGTAGTCTCGTAAGGTGGTACTCCAGTCGAAAATTTGTGCATTTAAGAATTGAGCCACACAATTCATGTGTGCTCGGGAAGCCTAATGTAAATATGTGGATCCAGTAATCCTCCCAATGAGAAGAACTATCACTTTTAGCGATAGGTTATAAATCTTGTTTATCAACACCTGTGTGGCCACTTTTTCTGTGCCAGCCTCGCAATGGAGTCCAATCAATTCCTCTAGGTTGTGAGGCCCATAGGGAAACGTGCAAAACTTGAATGGTTCCCCTCTTCTTGAGAGGCCAGTCAGAAAATAGATATCTTCAGCCATTGGAGTCAATGACTGTCCCTCAAGCATGAATGCCTCTGCATCCGAGTCCCAGTAATCTACCAAGGCATTCAATAGCCTAGGTTGTGCTCGCATAAATGGACACTGGAAGAATTTCAGAAAACCACACTGTGTCAATGTGGTGGTAGCATCAGGGTCCTCTCCGACCAAATTATCAATGTCCTCATGCTCCCTCTCCCTCCAATGAACATACATCCTGCATTTGACAAGTCTAGGGGGGGGTTAACTCTTGCATCTTTTAAATTTTTCAACATGTTGGAGGGTATACGCGGGTTGTAGTATACACAGTCACGTATTCCCACGTGCATTATTTCCTCTTCACATGGGCATACGTTGGCTGTCATAGGACAACCCACGTATACGTAGGGCCAACATTTTTAAAGGTCAACACCCCCCCAAAAAATAAAAATAAATGCACAAACGACTAATTGAAATGCAATAGGGGCTAGTATGCACTTACTTCGTCCAAGTGGAAGTTCATTTCAACCACTGAGTTGCGACACAGAACCATCATTGTTGCTTTAGAAGTGTCGTAATTTAGTGGTAGAGCCTCCCCCTTTCATGGATTCCCTAGGTAGATCCTAGTTGCATCTTTTGGTATCCATGTCATCACTACTGACTATAGGCTTGAGATTCCTTATTAGTTTTTACTAATTACAAGTATGAGCCTCATTTTCATGATTCATTATCACTCTTGACCTCACCCTCGGGACTCCCAAAACACAATGGGTCTTCTTTTAATCCCTTTTCAGACCCTCTAAACATGAAAAGATTGTTGAGCGATCGTTTCTCCCTTCACGCTCACTAAACTGAAATTTGAAGGCATGTCTATCCGGTGGTAGTTTACCCCTTTTTCGGTCTGCATGGTCAATTTTATGAACAAAGGTATACTCTAGGAGCCTCGGTTCTCTAGAAGAGTATTCTCAGGTATAATTTTAACCCTTTTTCAGGATTGAGGGACTAAATTTACGAAAAAGGAACCCCCATGGAGTCCATAGTTAAGCTCTTTTCAGACTCCCTAAAATTGAAAATATCGTTAAGTGACCTTGTTCCTTCACACTCATTAAAATGGTCCAGAAGAACATCCCGTACGGAGTCCATAGTTAAGCTCTTTTTAGACTCCCTAAAATTGAAAATATCGTCGAGTGACCTTGTTCCTTCACACTCATTAAAATGGTCCAGAAGAACATCCCATATGGAGTCCATAGTTAAGATCTTTTCAGACTCCCTAAAATTGAAAATACCGTCAAGTGACCTTATTCCTTCACACTTGTTAAAATGGTCCTGAAGAACATCTCATACGGATTCCATAGTTAAGATTTTTTTAGGATGCTTAAATATGAAAACTTGTCGAGTGATCTTGTCTTTATCACACTCGTTAAAATGGTTTTGAATAGACATCTTTCTGGTGCTAGTTCACCCCTTTTTCGAACCGACTAGACTACCTTCGAAAAAGGTTCCCTAGTGGAGTCTCCTTTTACGCTTTTTCAGAATCTCTAAAAATGAAAAATCGTCGAGCTTACCTTCTCTGGGGTCATTAAAACCACATCGAAGGACATTACCATTGTGTCTTATTAATCACATTTAGATACCTGTGTCTTTGTCCTAATGCAGGCTCCATGTTTCTCTCAACTGAACCATATGAAGCATGCCTTATATGCAAGCCTTGTAGCACTTTGCCTCTGCGTCTTGACACCTTGGACCTTGGAGGATTTTTCCTGAGTGTCCTTTTCCTGCATATGTCTCCTTGCTCTGATCACCAATATGTTCCTTGCACCTAGAACTAGTATGTCTGTGCCACTCATTCCTTTTTTATAATGTATCATTCTTTATTCTTTTTCAAGATTTCCAAAATTATTGAAAAAGACAAAACAAGATCAAATATACCCTAAAAAGAGGAAGGGAAAAGTATTTTATTTTTGTTGGTATCACAATGAGTCACCCTTGGACAAATCACATCCTTTCGTTTGTTCATTAAGCTATGGGATTTAACATGGCCTTAGGAAGATGTTATCACTACATAGAGTTGTGTCCTCCTCTGTTTGGTTATTCTTCCAAACATATGGAGAATTTGCGTTGCCTCCTACATTGTGAACTTATGTCAATATCATGATGCCCGAGTCTCATCATTTTTCATGCTATTATCCAAGGGAATTTTTACCAAGCTTGATTCAACCCCTCTGCAGTTTGTCTCTTGACCTCATGCCTGACCATCCCAAAAGCCTAATCAAGTCTTTGTTCGAAATCAATGAAGCACTCAACTTGATCATCAAGATCCTTCAGTCTGTTCCCTGTGATCTATCGAAGACCTATGGGTAGTAAATTCGTACACTCATATTACACTCCATAAGCTCTTGAGCTCTGAAGGCCTCATCTCTATCTATCATGCATCATAAGCTTCTTGAAGATGGATACTATACATGTATATATTTTTTATTTCGATATGTAGATCCATTGTGTATACACTTTATATATTTATATGACATGGATCTGCAATGTATTTGATTGGCAGCCATGATTTTATTTCATCCTGAGCATGGGTATGCCCGGCTCGGTGAGACAATTGTTATTTGCAGACGACACCTCCCAAATTCTGGTCCTTGGGCTCACTTGCTTCATATGTTGGTGAATATTGGTAATGTATTTCGGCCATCAGATGCTCTTTTGACCTCAGACATTAGGGGGCATCTGTTATAAACCTAATTTGCACCAGACATGTATACTTGGTAGCAGGCCATCTCATTTTCCATTTTTTGCCAAGCCATTACTGAATAGATCTTCTAAAAAACATCCTTTTGAAGGCATACATACCCTGCTCCACTACTGCATGTGTGTATATGCTCGTTGACCCACTACAACCCGCGTATACTGACAAAAGCACAAAAAATAGAAGGTTGCAAACAAAATACAAATTTTTGGGTAAGTTTCCTAAACTGTTTGACCGCCCATAGCTGGTCACTCAACTAAATGCCTAGCCCTTTCTATCCTATAAAATAAAGGGTATGGGTCCCATTTGAAAAGGGGGGAAAATAATAGAAAAGAAACTCTACCCGTTTTGGTATTCCCGTTGCCCCAATATTTTGCAACCATTGTGTGAGAACTGAAGAAGAGAAGCATATGTGGAAGTGATTGGTGCACATTTGAAGAAAATCCCATGACCAGATTCAAGGAGAAATAGTCAATCTCACCATTGTAAGTGACTTTTGTGAGGTTAATAGAAAGAATCACTTTTCCCGTCCCGCCATATGAGGTGTTCAATATTCAAATTTGGTTTATATTTTTAGAACCTCTAACCCACTAATTCATATATGAGATGCATGTTTGTATTTCTTTGTTT